>JASAMX010017345.1:0-78743 GCA_030248175.1 Microlaimidae sp. YZB2_3
TTTTTATTCAAAGAATTATAGACTAATGTAATAAATTTTAAAGTAAATTGTTCCATAATGAAATCTGACCACAAGCTTGTTTTGCGTTTTTTACGTTACACCACAGTGTTCTATTCAAAGGCTTTTGACATATAGTTTTACTTAATTATGACGCTTGTTAAACTTTCTCGCACTACAGCTGCGATAATAAATAGTTAGTTCATGTGGTGAATTTTGTTTATTATTTAAAAGTTATTAATTAAAGTTAAAAGTTACCTTTAGTAACCAGTAGCAACGTTTGCCCGGTATTTGAGAGTTTACATTCATTGTGGTCCACCTTTTCGTTACTGGTCGCACACCACCGCATGATTGATCTGTAGATTGCTAAAAACAATGTCTTGTAGCTATATGTATGCAAAAATTAAAAAAACCCTTTGGATAACATAAAACATAAATTGAAAAACAAGTTTTAATGCTGTTCATTATGAGCGGTTTTAGTTAAACTGTAGTAATGTGCGGTTTTAATTCAATTTCACATACTTGAGGGACATTTTCATGTTCTCGAAAATTGCAACTGCAATCGGAACATTTTACTACACTTACATTTTCGGTTGTATAACTAAAACTCGTAATCACATAACTTTATTGATTAGAACTAAAACATGCAAATGCCTAACAACAATAATTTCCGCTGTTTTGAAACAAAAAATTTAACAGCTTTTTTAAATGCGTTTAAATCATTTGCTAGGCCTATACTCGAATATTCGAGTCAAGTTTGGTGCCCTTATTTATTTAAAGACATTGATACAATTGAAAGAGTTCAGCGTTATTTTACGCGAAGATTATTCCAAAGATGCGGTCTTTCACATGAGTTAAATTACAAGCAAAGATTAAAATTTCTGAACTTAGATTCGCTAGAAGTAAGGAGAATAAAATTTGATTTGGTGATCTGTTATAATATAATAAACAAAATTAACGACTTAAAATTTAAAGATTTTTATAAAAAGGGAAATTTTCTGGGCAAAAACAATCATAATCTAAAATTGTGTTTACCCCAAACTAAAAAAGATGTTAAAATGTTTTCTTTTGCATCAAGTAGTGTTAAATACTGGAATTCATTACCTCAACACGTGGTTCATGCCAAATCAGTTAAAATTTTTAAAAATTTGATTAATAGAGTAAACTTTGAAAATTTTACCAATTTTGATAGACACATTTATTAGTAGCCTTTATGGCTCTTTGTGTTCTCTCCCTTTATCATACTTTTATATTATTATTTGGCAGTTTGATTATTTTACTACTGTATTATTTTCAGTAGATTTTATTACATTTGCGAAGTTTTAATGTTCATTCTCACCGACTTATTTTAATATTAAATTAATACTGAATTTTAATAATGTGTAGTTTTTTTTGTTTTATGCTGTGTTGTGATACCTTGTTCTTTGTAAAAATTTGCTTTAATTTAGTTCTGCCTAATATTTTAGTATTGATAAAGATTTTCATTTCATTTCATTTCAACACGTAGGAACTATTCGGATTAAAAAAACCCAGATTTTTTAAAACAATCAAAAAAACCTCCAAAAACCTCACTTAGAACCCTCAAAAAAGTTTTGAACTTGAGAAGCAGTGAAAAGGCCTGATCACACCGAAGTGTCAAGTGAAAAGGCGTTTCCGACCGTGTCTACCGTTAAATCTTTACTCGCCTCTGCTGTGTAAACGTGTTATCATTTATCACTCTAGTGAGAACTAGGCTTTAAAGACCAAAACAATAAAAATGGTTTCGCCCAATTTTAGGTTTAGGACTAGGTGTATAGTAACAATTTTCAAATTTTGCCTTTAGGTTTCCCATTTCCAGCGTCGAATTCCACTTTTTTTTACTTCAAATAATCCTAAATACCACAGCTCCAATGACTATATATTTAAAAAACCTAAAGCGCTTATAAATTTTCCAACCTATTTTAACGTCTAACCAAAACACGATACCTGTGGATCCTCGCAAAGCCTTCCACCCAAACCTTCGGGGCAACGACATTTAGAGCAAGACAATTTATTTTCTGAATCTTGGGGATCTGTGTAACCGCCATTTTTGCACGGGAGCTGATTTAACATACAAACATCTAAAAAGTAGAATATAATAAGTTAAAAATGATGAAAGTATGTTTAGGTATTATTTAAATATTCATTGCATTGTAACGTTAACACCGTAAAGTGATTCAACACCAATATAAAATGCAACTAACCGGAACAATACGCGTTATTTAGCGCCATGGCGTCTATAAAGGAAAGTCCTAGTCTTTGACCAAGAGTTCTTTGATATTCATCTTGTTCAGCTTCGATTGTGGTTAAAGTATCGCGTTTGGCGAAAGCCTAAAAAATAAACTAGGGTGAGCATCATGACAATCAAATCAAATCACTACGGACGTATAGCGTTAAACAGGATATGATAGTGTGCAAAAACAAAAAAACAACGTGTAGTTCTAATGGAAATATGTTTTAACGAAAATATTGCGCTAAAAAAGGCTAAATTAATATAAAAATTACATCAATTCATCACTAAATATTAATACCAGCGAATTTTCCAAAGATAATCCACAAAATTCAGTGGTTTTTTTACGAAGTTGTTATTTGCTGTGTAAAATAATCTAACAATGTCAAGTGTGATGATGGGAGACGCTTTCGACTTTTAAATACCTTAAAATATCAGATGAAAAAATCTATATTTCATTTGAAATTAATTTATTTAAATTATTATTATTTTTATTATTATATTTATAATTACATTTTTATTTTTATATCTAAATGATCGGTTTTTTAAAAACTTGTTTCATTTATAGTAAAGCAATTGTTAAAATATTTATTGTAATGTCAGCTTTCCAAAAATATTATAGGGTAACTGACTTAATTCCGGCCACGCCTTAATTTCGGCCACCAATTTAGGGTGTTAGAAAATTGGCTTATTTTTAAAACACAAAAGAACTATAGCACAAAAGTAACTGGACTAATTTTGAATAAAGTGTTTTCGCAAAAGTTTTTTATTTTTGTTATTCTACATTATCAACATTTTCATACAAAAAGTGAATTTTTTGTGATTTTCCTAATTTTTGCTTTGTGTTTAAACTGCATCAAATTTAGAACGAAGCAATATATAACCTTAAAATATCTTCTATTTAAGGCTCAAAGTTGTTAATTTTCATGTTTTGATATTTTCTTTAAAATTATTTTGCAATGCGTTTAACTAACAGCGCATTTTAAGATTCCGTTAATTTCGGCCACCTGAAAATTTAGGTGAAAGAACCTGCCGTTTTTTGCTGTTTTTAAATATCATTGTACTACCGTATTTATAAAGATTTTTTTTGCTCGTTTGACTTTGTTTTGACGTTTTTTAAGCCAAAAATAAAAAATTGAACAAAAAATTCAAATTATTAAAACTTGTTTTTTTAAGGTTTTGACATAATTATTTTAAGTCTTGCTAATAACTATTAAAGTTCGCAAACGGGAAAAATTAAGTTATATGTACCAAGAACACTACCTAAGGGTAAATTTGCAATCTTTAGAAATTTTTATTGTTCGTTTAAGCAATAGTTATGGCCAGTTTTTTGTAGGTGGCCGAAATAAATGGCACGCGCCTTAACTTCGGCCACTTTAAAAAAAAAGTTTAAACCTTCACTGATTTTTAAGTGTAACAGAAATATTCAAATTTTGCACTGGAATAACAAATATAGCTATTGTTTGATTTTTAGGCCAAATTTTGGCTTGGTTGAAAAAGCCAAAAAAAACTTATTCAAAAAAATAAAAAAAGGTGGCCGAAATTAAGTCAGTTACCCTAATTGTTTTGATAAAAACTCGTTGTGATATTGCTGTTCAAACATCGCTTAAAACGTCAAAACCTATTTAAAACCCGTTTTTTACAAATATAATTTAGCATAAAATAAATTCAATTTGATAAAAATTACAACATATTAGGAGTTTTGAATTTAAAAATACAAAAAAAATAAAATCAAAATTTTCCTGATTCAAAATTTTCAAAAACACCAAAGTTTTTATAGTGTAATGCAATGCAAATTATTTTATCGAAACAAATTATGTATGCAAATTTTAATGTAAAAATAAATTTTAATTCAGCTTTTTTTGCTTTTTGAGGTTTTTGAACTAAAATGTCTCGACGAGTATTTAATACATAACAAATCAGATATTTAGATAAAAAAAGAACACAAAAACTATTTTAAGTTTCGTTTTACTGGTTAAAATGGGTTTTAAAGATGCCAGTTATTTAAAAAACTGATGCACCTTTAAAGGCTGGTTCATACTTATGAAAAAACCGTCCTTTGGACAAAGTCCAAAAGACAAAAGTCCTTTGGACTTTGTCCAAAGGACAAATAAAGCGTAAAACGTCCTTTAGATTTTGTTTAAAGGACAAAATCCAAAGGACAACGTGTTCATACTTTTTTGTCGTTTGGACTTTTCCCTTTGGATTTTGTCCTTTGGACTTTGTCCAAAAGACAAATTTGAAGCAGCATTCATACTTCGTCCAAAAGAAAAAGTCCAAAGGACGTTTTGGCTTTTCTAAAATTGTCCTTTGGACTTTGCCCAAAGGACGTTTTGTCATAAGTATGAACCAGCCTTTAGATTATGTTTTTCCTATAAAACATATCATTAATAATATATTACGTTTTGAGAATAATGCATCACTGATCCGTAATCATATGGTACACTTATATCAGTCTGTGTGATGTCTTGGACCAAAAATTCGCGGAGAAAATTTTGTTTAATCTTATTTTCCTGGATTTCTACTGAGTCATCTCTATCTGGACGGGACTGTTCATGCCAAAAGCCTAACGCATGGCCTAAATGTAATAAATAATTCATAAATAAAATATTTATATATATAAAACGAAACATAAAAGCAGAAAAAAACATAATTAAAAAACTGAAACTAATCTTTATGATATAAGCAATTTCGCTATTTTGTGGTTTTGCTAATATTTTTTAATGAGAAAAACAAATAATAATTCAGGTTACAGGTTTTTTTTTACATACATTGATTTTATTTGTATTGTTTTTAATGTTAATTAATAGTAAAGTAAATTAAATTTCCATGCGAAAAAACATATATTAATATAAAAACTATATTTTTAAAATTTAAGACTATTATTTTACCTTCAAAATATATAACTTCTTCTTTATTTACCAAAATATTAATAGTTACTTAATTCATGGACGACTTTTCCTGGTTTTTGCAGACAGGAATTTCCGATGGATATAACCTGTTTCTCCCTTTGCGGATTCATACCAATCATAGAATAGCAACTATAATTTAATAGATTATATACAACGTTTTGTGCGGTTAATTAAAGTTAAAAATCGCATCTGAATTGGGGTTTTCATTATTTTTTATACTTTTTAGACTTGAAATAAATTTAAAAAAACAATGGCAATAACAATATTTTAAAAATTAAGATTTTAGATACAGTATTTTGTTATATTTTTTATATGTTTTTTGTAATCAACAAACTTTTTGAAGGTGTTTTTTTGTCATCAGCAGAATATGGACTTTTGATTTAGCGAAAAAATATCGTTTCAGTGATGTTTCCATGCATTGGAGTTTTTAAATGGGTAATCAAAAAGCATGGATGGAATCATTAATTAACATGAGTCATTTACTTCCCGCGGATAAATAAAACCATTTCAAAATTAAGCAAATTAAAAAATAAGCGATTGCATGCCTCAAAAATTTGCACAAACATAATAAAAAAGGTTGTAGCAATATAATAAGAATGCCATTTGAAAAAACAGTTCTCAAATTATGCAAGCGACGGCGGCGATACTTTTATACAAGCGCTACTTTTTTGTTATATTATATAGTTTTTATTTTAATAATAATTACAGACCCCTTTCCATTAATAAACTCAATGTAATTTCCTCTGATATTTTCATTTCGCTGAGTAGTTGCTTGAAATCTTATACATGTCCGTTTTTGAATATGACGCATGGCATTCCTGACGACCCGTCTTACGCCTATAATTTTAATAATAATACCAAAAATATATAATAATAAGAAGAAGAATGTGCAGCTCCTGCCTACCAAATAACGAAGGCGTCTGTCAATATAATGCATAATTTTTAAATACGCCATGACAATATCACTCCTATTATATTGGCATATTTTCGCTATTTTAATTTAGGCAAATTTTCGTGGCAAGTAAATCATTATAATAACAGTACTTAATTTTATCCCTAATTCAATAGTTTTATTCATTCAAGATTTTTTCAATTTATCCATTTCAAGTTGGGATACAATTAATTTATGCCATTATATCGGCATACTCTTCACAAAAATTCCCGTTAATTATAATGGGAAATATGCCATTATATTAGGACTACTATTTTAATAAACTATTAAAAAATTTCGCCTTTATTATGAGGGTTACGCTGTCGTCACCTTTTTACACAAAAGCTGCACATTTTTCTTTATTATATATTTTTGATAAAACAATAAACTTTTATTTTGTGTTTTATGTTTAGCGTTATTTTCTAATATGATTATTTAAAATAATCAACTTAAAAAATATTGACTTGCTTATTTCTTCAACGAATTAAAAGTTGTACATGAAAGTTCTTTGAAGTAAAAACAACAAAAAAAAAACTTGAAACTTTTAAATCGGAGGCCAAATAGAGGGTTTTTAGAACAGACATAATATCTAATAATTTACTATTTTTAGCTATTTGACTATAAAATAGACAAATAAAGGATTTGAAATTTTACGTTAGAATTTGAAGCGCCCGCAAAATGACGAGTACTATTTGTGATTTGCGGCTATATGTTTTGCGCAATGTGAATCAAAATGGGAGGAGCTAAATATTGAAGATCTTTACGTTCGTTTGGAGATAATTTTTTTCTAAGCGCTCATTAGCTGAAAGTGATTCTATAGTATCATAAAGCCGTGAAAATCTTTAATATTGAAAAACTTCCGTTTAAACGGAAGGGATTTGATTATTGTATTTTAAATTTTAAGCATCAGTAACTCGATGATTGACTTGCTAGCAGTACACCACTGTCCTTAAATATAGCGTAAACAAATGTAAGGTGTGGAACTTCTGAAACGTGGAGACTATAGAAGTTTTCGCACCTTTACAACTGGGTTTTATACTAATCAACTACCCATTCTGACAATCAACCAAGTTCGAAATCAGACATCCACCTTTTTTACATTTTTTACTCCTCATCGGGTGAACCCAAAGAATTCTGTATACCAAAATAATGTAATGTGGAGATTTTCATACCTTATATTTTGCTAACGGCGCCGTGAATATAGAAAAAAGTCATTTCCGTGTAAATAATTGTTTATCACGAATCTTTGACAGCTTAAGTTCAAATAAAGCATTTCAATAACATAAAAAACAAACTTTTAACAACATTTTTTACGAGCAATTATATATGTACTTATACACTGTAAGTCTTACAGCAGAAGAAGTTACCTTTATTGGTTGGGAGTTTATATGTAATAGGCAGGTCCCACAGTTGAAATTTGTCTTTAATGAGTTTCCGCTTTTGACGACTGCTTTGTTGTGCTAAAAGAATACAAACTCGGATATTTTCAAACTTTATTGTTGTATCCTACAATATATTACTCACGATTGAAATAACAATTCATGTAATATGTTAATGACCGAAAATAACCTTATCACAAACATAAATATTTATCTGAAAAATTGTTGCCTAAATTGAATTTACAACATGTAATGTACCTGAGCATAATTTACAGTAACTCATTTAATATAGCGAAGCTCCGAAAAAAATAATACTAACGCCGGTAAGTTAATAATACTGAAGTAATAAAGTAGTGAAAAATAAAAATAAGGCAATTCGACAAAAAATGACGGAAACATAAAGTTTTTGCAGGTAACACTCACGGGAGTGCTGTTTTAGCACTATAAAGCCATTATCAGGTGCAAATACCATGCAAAAATCCAAAATTTTGATAAAGGAAAAAAAATCGATTTTTTTGATTTTTTCTTTTGGGGACGGCGACGTCAAGATTTTACGGACCCTCAAATTTTCATATAGTATTCGTGATATTAATATATTCATAATAGAATGAATATAAGACTTTGTATAAGAATTTGGCCCATCTTATGTAAATTATAAAATAAACTGACTTACTTCTGTACGTCTAAATTAAAACAAAATCAAAACATTCAATGCAACTCTCTAGTTGTATTTTTTCACCGACTTCAGGCCGCATGATAAAATTAATTCAAAATAGAATAGGCGTTTCCGTTATTGTTTTTTTTAATCTTTTTATAATTATTCTGCGCGGCGGCTGTCGCCACCGCTCTGTGGCTTCTACAGTGCCTTTGACTTTAGGTTCTTTTTTTGACGGTGGTTCACGTTTTAAAGTCTTTTTTTTACATAAGATGCAAATCGTCAAAATGTTTTTTTTATTCGTTGTTCCGTGATTTTTCGGCCATACAAAATATTTGATCAGATTAAAAAATTGCCCATCTTCATGATTTTTCTACTACTCTAAGTGAAATTAGTTTATTCCAGTCTATAATAGATCCAAAATTTTACAAATATCAGTTTAAAACAATAAAAAAGAATATATAACGAAATATATAAATTAGAAAAGAATAAAACTAATAGTTGCAAAAGTAATTACTTCATTATTCTACGTAATTACTTCATTATTCATTAAAGTAACTACTACGTTATTCGCGATCACGTCATATATATTTTGCTCTGTGGGAATGGTTGTGGGAGGAGCTATTAGAGTCCCCTTTAGCTAATAAGTGCTTGGAAAAAAATGAATCTCCAATGATTGAATGATCTCCTTTTTTCATAAGCACTAATTGGGTAAAAGTGATTCCATAACGTTATAACTTTGTAAAGAATATTAAGACTGAACAATTTCCGTTTAAATAGGAGGGCTTTGACTGTCGTGATAATGTGAACAAGGTCAACAATAATGTCAACAATGGAGGGCGAAATTTCCTGAGGATATGGAGAGTCAGTTTATACCGGTACATTTTGACTGTGGGGTGACTTTAGCATACGGAGTCAAAATATCCTGCCACACTGGCTCTGCTTATTTTTTCAGTTTAAAAATGAAATTATCTTATTAGATTTGTAATTCAAAAATAAGCAACAACATCTCACTGTTGAAATTGGAGTTACTGCTACTGGAACTGCTAAAACTGTTGCTGTCCGATGTCTGATAATTATAGTTTTGTCCCTGATAGTCGGTAGAATTATCACTTTCGTCGTAATAATCGTAAGAGTTTGAGTTTTCAATAAACGGAAAAGGAATCGACAGTTCACTTCTTGACAATCCTGCATATTTTAGAGCCGCACTAAAATCAAAAAGCATTAAATCCATAAAATAAAAATTTTTTCATTAAAAATTTTTTTTGTCATTTTACGGTTTGTTTACCGTTCTCGTTATTAATTTTACGCAAGTGTGATGAAGAATGTGGGACGATGCGCTTATGCTTGTGATTCCAGGATAAATTGCTTTTGGTACAATTTGCTCCTAGACAATTTGGGGATCTCCTTTTATAATGATATTTTAAAAATTTGTTCAAAAAAATTATTTATCATATTAAAGCATAAATTTTACATTTTTTATATAAATTAAGGTAGTCCAAAAATTTTTGTTCCAAATAGTATATTTCTAGTTTAGTGCAAACATAAACTTTTTGCTTAATATTAATGTAAACAATTTTAAATATAGAACTCACTCTACAGTTTTGTCCATTTGGACTTCCGATAGTATAATATCGGATTGGTAAAGAGCCGCAGAGCAGGGATCCAAGCCGTGGTTGGGCGCCAAGTCACTGTTGGACCCGTTCAGCAATTGGTTTACTTTTCCCAAGTCTTCTCCCGCGAAAGTGGCAAAATTAACAGTCTCCTTAACAGATTTAACCGTTTCATAGTTAAGATTTATTAGACTTATGAGAAGTATTAATGATAATAATGACAAATTGTTGAGAAATTTCCTCGTAAAACTATTTATTAAAAGTAATTTTTTTGCACGAAAATTGGGAAAAAAGCTCCCTTAATCTTAATCTGTAGCCCTGACAATAAGCGTATGAGTAAAGACTAAAATTTAAGGCTGGCTCATGCTTATGTCAAAACATCTTTTGGACAAAACCCAAAGGACAATTTGAGAAAAGCCAAAACGTCCTTTGGACTTTTTTCTTTGGACGAAGTATTAATGCTACTTGAAATTTGTCCTTTGGACAAAATCCAAAGTGAAAAGTCCAAAGGACAAAAAAGTAGGAACACGTTGTCTAAAGGTAAAGTCTAAAGTCTAAAGTCCAAAGGGAAAAGTCCAAAGAATGTTTTGACGCTGTTTTTGTCTTTTCGACAAAGTCCAAAGAACGTTTTGACATAAGTATGAAAGAGTATATTATCCAAATTTATGTAAAAAAATTGTTGTTGCCATTGTAAGTCTAATGTTTTTTTTTTGGCTAATATTTCCCTACGACAGTACAATTGCCTTTTACTCTACCATACTGTCATCTGTACAATCATGAAATATAAATGATAAGTTTAACAATAAAAATCTTTTTATATTCTGTGAAAAAATACTGCACAATTATTATTTTTTTCAATTAAATAATTTTGTAAAATGTAGAGGAAAAATACCGCAATTATTTATTAATTTTCCGACAGCTTTCGACAGAAGCGATTGCAATAATTGTTCTAATTTTAACAAAATACGATGTTTAAGTTTTATTTTATATATGCAAAAATTTTAATTTACACAAAAAATAACTAACATAAATTGGCCTTCCAAAATATTTATACTCAGCAATTCCTTGTAGTATCTGCAAGGTCTGTTGAAATTTTTTCATCAAGGCTTCGTCGTAAGCCCCAGCTTGTCTGATTTCCTCCAAGCAATCGCCGATTGTTGGCGGTTTTTCATCCGGCAGTTTTAAACTGTAATAAATTAAAGTAAATTTATAAAATATAATAAATCATATTTTTCCTGCGGGTTTTCTCGATAATCTATTATTTAAATAAGCTAAAATTTAACATTCTTATACCATAGCCTAAAAGAAAGTTGCGCAAATTTGCAATTTCAGTTATGTAAAATTTACTTTATTTTAAGAAACGAGCATGAAAAACCCTGGAAAATATAAAAATGAATGTTACAGGACACTTTATAAGCGCGGTCGTAATTTTACTAGGCGAGCTTGCCAGTCTTACTGGTCGGGCAGTACTGTTCATTTTGCTGGTTGACTGAAAATGGCTGATTACAGTTTTATAGAATTAAAACAATAACTGTGCAAAAAACCTATATTATTTACCTTGTATATTTACAATTTAGTATGCAGTAGGTTTAAAGATTATGTGCTGTTTTGGACATCCTCAGCTAGGAATATGCACGCTTACTGCGCAGTAAACGTGCAATTAAAATGTTTAAACCTATTACGTTAGCAATTATGCAATTTTTTTCGTATCACATGGTTATGAACTAGATGACATATAAACTTTTCACAGCACAATGGTCAGACGAAAATACCAACACCGTGGGACGAAGGTTTCACAATATGGTACGAAGGTTTAATGTTATAACTGGGGTTACGGGCTATATGTGATTCCGGTAGTGGGTTATTTTAATCTATTAATTCCAATGTACCTAACTTCAGGTAGCTTTCTTATTGAAAATCGAACGTATTTATTATCTTGAACGGGTTGAAAACGGAAGAGCGTTGGTGCCACTACCGGAGCCGCCAGCTTTTCATTGAAAACCGACACTGGCGAAAACCCACTGCTATAATAAAAAATCTTTGAAACAATTTTGAATTTTTAATGCATAACAATAACCTAAAACAATTTTCTATCTTATAGCATGTATTTACTAATTTTACTAAATTATATACACTTAAATAAATAATTAAAAGTGCGTTACCGATTTAACTTTTTGTTTTAGATTTTGACGATTTTTTGTTAAAATTTTATTATGTTTCCTAAAGTCTTGTAACTTTTTTGTCTTATATGATTTCAACAGTTTAAGAGCTATGCGGTTTAAAAATCAACAATATACAGCATTTTCAGGGCATTCTTAAGTTCTTCATTTTTTTTCTTCACTGCACGATTTGTCACAAAAAAGCAAGCGTGTTTTTAACTTCATTTTGATACCTGATTCGCAATTTTAGCAAAGTATTTGTCGAAATATTAGTTTGACAGCGTAAAAAAATTTGATGCTGATAAGTTTAAATAAAACTGTCCGGCATCCGAAAACTCAAGCCATGCCAGTAAGGTTCCTACCGACTAAATATCAGACTTCGAGCTCTGACAATTATTTTTTCTTGTGATTAGTGCAACTCAGACGCAAAAGGTAAATCGCGTCTTGTGTCTCACTGTATAAGTGAGAAACCTGACCAGTAAGCAATTTGCTATTGTTATTGCTGTTCCAACGCGGAGTATGTTTTGCGTTTCACTTCTAAGTAAATAAGGGTGAAATTTAGTTTAACACTGAACTCCACTGGCGCGTTGCTTTTCCGCTTTAGAAAACTAAAAAGTGCTAGAAACACTGTTCTGAGAAAAAAAATTGCAAATATTATCGATATTACCCATTTAACTTTCTAGAATAATGTTTTCTATGGTTTCAATAAAAATTTCAATTTCAATTTTAACAATTTACCACCTACAAAAGTGGGCGAAAAACTCATCGCGAACTAGCCGTTTGGTGGAAAACATTTTTTTCCTTCAATTTCTGGTATATAAAGTTAACTATAGCAGAATAATTCAAATAAACACAAAGCATAATGTTACTGTGACTTATTCTTCATTCTATTTAAAATTTATTGGGGTAAACGTTCTGTTTATTCGATAAAATGTGGTCTTAGTTTTAGTTTTTCCATTTTTTACATCCTGATAACCTGGGTTAGCGAACTATCAATAAATACGAGGATTATTGTGTAATAGCAAGAATAAATATCAAAGAATGCATCACTGTAGTATAAGTTTCGTTCAAATCCGTGCATTGCTTTAACAAATTTAAAAGTATATATTTATTTCGCTTAAAGCAGGATACGCAAAGCCGACGTTACTCAAGACTTATAGCGCAATCAAATACTACATAATAAAAATAATAATAAACGTAAATATTATCACAATGTTGCTTGTATTAGTCGGAACTCGATCTAAGGACCTTCAGTAAGCAAGACGTGCGTTCTGCCACTGCGCCACACCCGGGGGAGGGGGGGCTAAATTTGAGCTTCGGGGCTTTAAATTTAACTCCCCGGTGGTTAGACATTAGTCAAAACGATGCACAAATAGAAAAGAATTTAATTACACAGTGATACATTCTTTTTTATGTATTCTTGGTAACAGTAATAAGTAAGAAAAATTTACAATAAATAGAAGCAGTGGGACCAATGGTAGTTACCCATGGTATTAATCAAACTTTTACTATAAATATTTTCAGAATAAACCAATTCTTAAGTACAACAGATTAATTCTTATGTATTATGTGTTTCATATTTTCGTTCAAAGCCACAGCATAAAAAGTTGAAACGTTAATATTTACTTGATTTCTGATGAACTCGGATAGGGTAGAGCCGGATAAGAATGACTGCGGTAGGGATCGTAATTCGGAAATTGTTGACCAATTATTTCGCGTGTTAGACAAGCTATCAAAATAATACTGCTGAACTTAGCTAACAATGACATTTTTACTTCCTAAAAATTCAAATTTCGATTATTTCGATTTTATAATTCTTGAATTTTTTCCAACAAATATGTGTGTATAAATTTTTCAACAAATACTATATGTATTTTATTTCTTTATCGTGATTGTTTTAACAGAGATTAAACTTTCCTGAAGAATCAACCCGTTGGGTTTAAATTTTACCTCAATTTTTGATACAAAAAGCGTCCAAACAAAAATAAGGAACTAAGGACTAAAAGCTCTAATATGGGAAGTCGAAGTCGTCCGTTTAAAGTCGTTAAAGCATATTCATGTTGTCATTTGGGGGTTACATTGTGTTATTTCGCTGCTCAAATTCCATAATTCTGCCACAAATCAAAATTTTTGTACCCGATGCAAACGACCTTGTCCCCAATGTTTTAAACGTTTTTGTATTTTTATTTGCTTACACTAATATTCTATAGATGAACTCAATTTTTAAATTAATTTGGTTGCAAAGGCTTTGATTTGGCGAACATTTGATAAGAATAAAGCGTTTTGTGGAAGGAAGTTGGGTTTCACCCTAGCTTTGGGTAAATTATAATAAAAATATATGAAGTTTAAATTAAAATTATTTAAAATTATATTATTTTTATTATTTGTAGCATAATTCCAGCGGCATCCCATTAACGAAAAAGTAGAAAGAATGAATTACAGAATTAAAAAAACTGGGTCTTTGTATTCTTCTTTTTATTGTATTTATTAATTCAACGTGAAACCCGCAGGCTACAACTTGCTTACTTGTCTCTTCAGTTTTTGATTTTTTTAAATTTTATAAATTAAGCTATTAAACGACTGTTACTTTTGCTAATAAGTAAAACTTCCCAGCAAAATCTTTTACTCAATCAACTTTGACTGTCGAATATTAATTAACACCTACACTAATATACATACACTAATATATTTGCGGCAGGCGCGTTTTTCGCGCCTTACACGATTCGTCGAATGTCGTTCAACAAATTGAATAACGTTCGCTTTGCACGATGCATCGTTTAAAAAAATCTTTTACTGTAAGTAATACGCCATTCGAAAACGTTGGAGGAATTCGACGCCACCAAGTGACAAACTTATGAACACATAATTACCAGTATTACCATCGAGTAATAAAACCCGTTAAACACGCGTCAATTATAAATAAAAAATGTGGCCAAATTTTAAACACATATGATGTGTATAAAAATAACAAACTGAGTAAAATTAAAACGCTTAAAGGTGCGGTGCGGAGTCTAACTTTTTGTCTTCGACTTTGGTAAGTTTTTGGGAAAACCTTACCTCTGCTTCCAATAGCCCACAAAAATTTTTTCATCAAAATATCTCCACTGGTTCAGGAGATCTGACCCCCCATAAAATGGCGTTTTCGACAATTCTGTACGTGAAAGATTGCTCAATGGGTATGACGATTAAGTTACAAATTATGCACTCAAAGACAGCGGCTATTTTCTACTTTAATTTTATACATTGATCGTTAAAATTAGTGCAATAATTGTTGAGATATTGCGTTTCTCGTACAAAAAACCCTGAATTTTTTCCCTAAAAACACGAAGTGAAGGAAAAAAGGTTGGGCAAATCTCATAAAATCGCTGCCGTTGTTTGGTGTTTTTTAAAAAAATCGCGGGTTTTTTGTACGGGAAACACAATATTTCGGCAAATACTGCATCAATTTAAACGATTAAGGTATAACATTAAAGTAGAAAGTAGCCGCTTTCTTTGAGTGTATAAATTGTAATGGAAACCGTTATATCCATTGAGAAATTTTTCACGTACAGAATTGTCGAAAAACGCCATTTTCGGGGGGTCATAACTCCTGAACCACTGGAGATATTTTGTTGAAAAAAAAAATTTCTGGGCTATTGGGGGCAGGGGTAAGGGTTTCATAAATATCTAAATGAAAGACAAAAAGTTTGACTCCGCACCGCACCTTTAAAAAAGTATATTTCGGTAACGGAGGTGATCAAAAAACAGGCAGAAAAGGAAAAAACCAAAAAAAAAAAAGGAAAAAAAAAACCCAAAAAAAAAAAAAAAAAAAAAAAAAAAAAACAAACCAAAAACACCCCAAACAAAAAGAGAAAACCAAACCCCCCCGAGAGAAAACGGACGACACCACAAACACCGCGGGCACCGACCTCCCCCCGAAAAAAACACACACAAAAAAAACAAAACAAACAAAACGACACAAACAAACAAAACAAAGCAAAAAAACAAAAAAAAAAAAAAAAAAAAAAAAAAAAAAAAACAAAAACAACAACAAAAAAAAAAAAAAAAAAACAACAAAAACAACAAAAACACAAAAAAACACACACCAAAAAACCAAAAAACAACCACACAAAAACAAACAAACCCCCCCCCCCCCCCCCGCCCCCCCCCCCAAAAAAACAAAAAAAAAACACCACCACACCAACCACAACCCCCAACCCCACCCCCCACCAACCGGTCAGTGGAGCCTAGGAAACTTGGAACCGTAAGTGAGGAACTTGGAGCCATAAGTTGGGAATTTGGAGCCAAAAATAAAAATCGCTAAAACGTGTACCTAAGCCTAAGCAAAACCTAAATTTTAGCCCAAACCATTTTTTTCTGAAAGGCTCCAAGTTCCTATTGATCGTGGCTCCAAGTTCTCAAAAATTTTCGATGGCTTCAAGTTCCCTGCTTGTGGCTCTAAAGACCCCTTACCGATTACAAGTCGAAAAACCATTATCATATATTTTACAAAAAAATAGGCGGAGATTTGTAAAATGAGAATTTACAAGCCTTTTTATAAAACAAACCGCAGTTAGTCATTTGATAAGAGATCAACGCAAATCAACGCTTTCTCATAAACATAAGTTTTAGCCTGTGTGCCTAGGGATCGACCGGGGCCCCGGCCCGGCCCCGGCCCCGGCTTGCCCCGGCACTTTTTTTCCACCCCGGCCCCGACCCAGGCCCCGGCAAACACAATTCTCTCTACCCCTGCCCCGGCCCCGGCAATTTAGCTGTCAAATGAGCCGGGGCAACCCGGGGTAAGGACCCCTAAGAATGCAAATTTTAAAGCGCTTCTAAACATTTTTGAAATATTATACAAGATTTTATCTACAGAGCTAATTTAATTGTTTTAATATTAGGATATTTATTGTTTATTATGCTATATTAAGATTTTCTAAAGCCTCTTTATTTTATTAAGATTCCTTATTTTAATCACAAATCCGTATTCTAAAAATTTGAAGATTTCTTGAGTATTAAAAGCCGTTTGTAGATTTTATTTACAAGATGAAAGTTTGACAGTAGATTCTGTAGATATCTATGGTTGAATTATATCTGGCTGACCTCTAGTAAGTTTGTATAAGATACGTAAACGGATCAATTAAAATTGTGCGGTTATAAAATTTTTTTAAATAAACGAATTGGAACGCATAATTTTTTTGATTCCTGCTTTTCAAAAAATATACATAAATTAGTCAATTTTCACGCTTTAAAAAATTGTATTTTTGTTCCAAATTGTGTAATTTGATAAATAATTGTTAAAATATGGTATTTAATCTTAAATATAAAACCGTTTTTACTGAAAGTTTTAAATGATTTTAATGTTAAATAGTCGATTCAATACTGCAAATCATCGAGGTCAGCTAGGTTTTATTTGCCTCTATAATCACAAGACGTATTTTCATATATTGGAGTTATTTTAATATCAGCACAGAAAGTCGCGTACGTTTAAAATGTTGCATTTTTTCTTGCATAATTTTATTCAAAAACCTAGTGTATAATCCAAAATTTTTTGGGTTATATTATGTTTTTGATAAATCTCGAAAAATTATAAAAAGTAGTGCAAAATCACGAAAATAATTACATTGAAAAAGTTTACGTGACGTTAATTTTATAATTTTTGGCTAAAATTAAATAATTTGATTAAAATCATTAAAACAATCAACTTGAAACAGCTAGAAAGCGAGTAGTCTCATGTACTCGCAATATAATATTTTACTTTTTACAACTTAAAAAAAGTGTTTTTTTAATTTACAAAAATTGACAATAAAATTTTAAAAATGCTCTTATTTTTAAAAATAAAAAGGTGCGTTTTAACCCTTTTTATATGTTTAAACTAAAAAATGTTAAATAGTGGTGTGTAAATGAAATTCGAGTAAAAGTTCTTCTTTAAAATAACATTCAAGCAAGACTAGTATTCTTAACTTTTAACGGCCAATTTGGTACCAACATATTTAATTAAAAATATTTTAATATGAAGAGATTTTGTTATTGTGAAATATTTTTGTTACTTGTACCCAGTTTTGATTTTAGTTTCTTTACCACGTTTTGCTTTACTAATCAAAACATACTCCTTGTAAGTATTTTAACTCCTCCTCAATTTTAAAGCATTCTTTAAGTAACATAAATGGTTTGCTCTATTTGTAAAGCATTTTTTAAAAATAACATAAATGGTTTGGGATTAAGTATAATATTGCTATAAACAAGAATATACTGCTAATAATTATGTAAAAATCTACATATATTATGTAAATAAAATAATAATTTAGGTTTAAAAAAATTGAAATATGAAAATAAAAATTTTGTTCTGGTTAGAAAAAAAAAAATTTGTGTAATAAAAAATAAGTTTTTTAACTCACAAAGTACTTAAATTCTAAAATGTGACTATTCATTACATAAACCAAATAATTAACAGTAAAAATGTTAATTTTTATTTGAAAAAAATGACCAAAATTACAAATTCTGCTTAATTTTTCGCCTGCCCCGGCCCCGGCCCCGGCCGGGGCAAAATTTTCTACCCCGGCCCCGGCCCCGGCCCCGGCCCCGGCAAATCCAAATTTCTCTACCCCGGCCCCGGCATCAGCAAAAATTCTGCCCCGGTCGATCACTATGTGTGCCTTGGCCATTTTTATACTGGTTACAATAAAAAAATTAAAGAAAAAATAGAAAAACATTAGAATTCTAAAAAATATGTCATTTTATTTTTACAAAACTATTTGCTGAAATTATTAAAAAGGTAATATTTTAAGAGGTGCATCTAATCATTGCTAAAAAAATGAGAATCATTTGATAACAAATTTAAATAATTATATTGACTAATTTCTTAACCACTAATAATAATGTTAGAAATCTTGATAGTTTAAACTGACTTAAGATGATATCGTAAAATAATAATATAATATAATAATTAGGGGTTGTTACAATTTTTATCACATATTATTAACAACATGAACAAACTAAACAGCTTAGATTCTCTAATTTATTTATATTTTGTGGTGCATCCACACAAGTCCTTATAACGCAATGTAAAAATTTTACAATATCATAAAATCTACCGTTGGAAAAACTTTTCAATAAAATAATAGCTGTTATTGGTTTCATATGATAACAAAAAATAAATTTTTTGGACATTACATTCCAATAATCTTTTTACACTTTTGATTTGCCAACTTACATGCCGATATTATTAAACTAGAAAAATATATTTTACTCGTTGACCTTTGCGGTCAGTCTTGTATAGATTTTATCTTATGTGGAAAGGTCACCAAAATTTTGTAGAATATATATATGTACAAAACATTTTATTTTTTATTTTCTATCGTATTGAATAAATTAAAATTAAATATTAAAAAAATTACAAATTTAAGAAACGAAATTTCATATATTTTTTATGTTTAGAGGAGCATTGTCACAAATCGAAATCTTATATCTCCTGAACCGGACTGCTCTTTTAATACAAAATTTTTCTAACTCAAATTAAATATTTGGAATTCTCTACTACAGGGCCACGGCATTTTTAAATTTCAAATCGATCGCTTCAGTATTAAAGGAGTAATGAGTTTTTGGCGATATAGGAATTTGATTTATGGCAGTGTTCTTTTAAGCCACGCATTAGATCATCGTTATTGTTTTGAAATGGTTAGTTTGTGGGATTTAGTAGTTTTAATATTACTACGATTATTTATTATCAAAATTGAATAATAGAATAAAATATGCGGGTGGCTGGTGCATTAATCACATAATCTGATCAAGGACGGACATCTAATTTCTAGAACAACGCTCAAAAAAACAAAAACAAAATGACTTAAAAAAGGGTACCTGTCTTCAATCAGATTTTGAGATGAAGGCTGTTTGACAAACCGGTAAACACTTCTAGTACATTATTTCTTTTGTTTTTGTATTTTTACCTTGATGTTCTGATTTATATAATTTACTACATATACAGTCACTACACTATATGTGTATTTTAATATTTCTATTTAGATTTATAAATACTGTTAATTTAGATTTATTTGAAACTTTTGTTTTTTAATATCCTTGTTCATAGTTAATATCATATACACCAAGAAAGACAGGAAAAGAATTATGAAATCATGAAAGTATTCCAATTGCTTCTTCTGTGTTGCTTTAAATGTTTTTCTTTCCATTTAACCAGTAAGTCTTCATCAGTCCTTTGCCCTAACAAAAACAATGCTTTCATTAATAAGTTTTAAATTAATTTATTGTGGCGAAAAGTGCGTGGTAGGTTATATAATTTTCTTGTTTTCATCGCTAAATATTAAGTTGTTACTCCGCCCAGCTTTCAAATTGCAGTAATCGCGCCAGTCGCCGCGCGTGCAAAATAAAACCATTTCAAGCAGCAATTTCTGCTCCACACTCAAAAGTGGGAGCGCAACGCGGGTACCATATTATTGGTTGGCTTTTAACCTAAGAAGCGGTCGTAATCTACCTAACTGTTTAGATCGAGAATCCGCAAGTCGGCATAGCTAATTCATAGGTTAGCATTTTTATAATTAAGTTTTATTTTTATTGATTTTGTATGAGATGCCGACGCTGCGATTTGGTTATGGCCAAATCTAGGTTGGAACTGTTGTTAAGTGAGAAGATCATTGGCTGAACGATCTCCTTTCCTTGAGTTAGGAAATATTTTGGCGACCTTAGACAAGTAAAATGGCAGAATGGCTCCGATTCATCCATAGCCGGCTCAGCTATATTTAGGGGTTAATTGCGCGTCAAGTAAAGTAAAGTAAAGTAAAGTGTTTATTTTTTAGTTAGGCTGAGCAACCCATGGTGAAGGTAATTGTCAATAATTACCTTTACATCTAAAAACTTGTGTTTATAATTATTTTTCTGTAAAACACCCCAAATTTCCTGAAAAATACATGATCTAAAAATAACCAAAATTCATGTTGCTAATTCCCTCTCTTTTGCATTTTTTGGTGTTTGTGCCAGTAGCACCTTATTGTTAATGTCAAAACTGGTTAAGCCAAAAAGCCTCCGTCAAAAACTTAGTAATATTTTTTACAAAGTTACCGTATCAAAAATGCCGTTATTCGCCACAACGGGGTTAGTTTTCTGTCCAAAAAATTACTAATAAATCACTCTTGTGTAAAGTAGTGTAAATAAACCATTCAAGCGTAAATCAAATCATCCGCAGTATCTAGACTCATTCATAAACGTCGTAACCATTATTAACATGGACACACCATATTTATAAGTCCTACGTAACACAAACCAAACTCGCTTAAACCCAACTTTATCGCCTAAACCTCTATGTAATCATACAGTCTTTTTAACTCTAATATTTTAAATGTTTCAATCAATTTTCTTATTAACTTGTTGGTCAGTCCAACCGGTTCATCAGTTGATTGATTGAAGCTCATGTATTACATAGCAACTCCTATGTATAATTTTTTGTGGCGCCAAACCTCTACGTTTAGCCCTACTTTCACAAATTAACTTTTAACACTTACAGGCCTTCTGAGGCTAAGTTATACACAGTAGTTGTTCGTGGTTTGCTAACTAATTGTTAGCTCAGTGAGGAAACCTTATCATTTCCTGAAATAAAAATCTAATTTCATAAGCATAAGTTTCCAACTCATTATAACAAGGTTTCAATTTTAAAACTGAGAACCTCACAGAACCGACCAATTAAAGGATCACAGCAACACATATGTTGTACCTACAAAAAACGACAATATTTGAAAAACTGTCTTGACAGTTCAGTTTAGCTATCTTCCTGCAACCCGTTTAGCTAATGTTACACCGCATAAACTATAACTAACTCATTCACCTCTCACAGATTTTTGTTGTCCACTAAGACCTTTCTTTTTTGTCACTTTTTGCCCAGACTGAAACCTTCAGTCCCATCTTAATTTTCAAACCCACCGCGCTAACGGTTCATGGGGGTTGCTTATATTTTCCAACGTTAGCCGGTGTGAACAAAAATCTTGTCCAGCAATATGAGATTCCGCTAATCAGCAGTGGGAAACTTTTTGAAGGCTGATGAACCAATCAGCTGGGATTTAATAAAAGTCGATCTTAATAAAATATTCATTGTTGCATATTCAGGTTCCACAAACTCTTCTTCGCATGGGGGGGTGGTACCTCCTACCGCAAAGGGAGGAGCGCGCGCAGTACCTGACAGAATAATAACAATAATAACCAAAATTCGCAAAATCAAGGAGCAGTAAACCCCTCGCCAAACTATCAGACAGGGGGAGATCAAAAAGGGGATAATCCACAAAATAACTTGGGAGCAAGACAATGTGCGCCCCAGGGCTGACCCATATGTGACTATTGTTCTAAACCGGGACATACTAGCCGTTTTTGTTGGTATAAACAGGGAAATAATAGGGGTAATTATAGGGATGGACGAATGTCAACAAATCGCAATCAAAATCCTAGGTTCCCTAACCAAAACTAGGGTAATAATAAAACGTATAGTAAATAGGGTAATAACATGAATAATAACCAAAACGGGTACAATGACGTACGTTAGCAAAATAATTAACAATCTCAAAATAATTACCAACCCCAAAATAATTATCTGCCGCAAAATAATTATGCACAAAACCAAAATAATTATTCTCAGAACATCAATCCTCAACAAGGTAATTTTTCTCAACAAAATTTTAATAATTCTGCAAACGGTAGTTATACACCGCATGTTATTCAGCCAAACATGGGAAACGGTAACTACAACAATAACGCGCAACAAGGTCCACAAAATCAAGTTGGGACACTTTTACCACCCAATAATTCAGAAGGTCCGAGTGTCACAGCAGTGTTGTCTGATTTATGGTTTCCACCTGCTGTCGGGTCGGTTGGATTTGCTTTTCTCCAGAATCAGAAAGACCGAAAGACCTCAAACCCTGTATCTCAAGGTAGTTTACTCACAATTAGTTCATCTTCTCCACCAACTCTTAATTCATTTAGCATTTCATTCTTAAGTCTTGACTTACAAATTACCTTATTACTGGACACTATACTCTCAAAAGTCGCAGTAGAAACACAGTATGACGTTCCTAACCAAAACATTCTTTCTGCTAGTTCTTCTTGTGCGTCCTCTGGATCAATTGAGGCTATGGATGCATGTGTACAACTCTATCCGCCGTTGGATAAGGACATGGAACTGGATATTAATTTCATGAATACACTAAGTGACGCTATCCAAATAGATACTGAAGGGGTGGAAGGTCAGTCTCCGCGGGGCATGGACCAAACCGGGTTAGCAGCCTGGGGAGAAGAGATGCCTTTAGCTGGGGTCTCATCCTCCGGTGAACATATTTTAATTTGGGAGGATGAAGTTGTCACGCACCAATCATCATCGTATTCACCCTCAGAAATTGATGCCTATCCCACCCTACTTCCCAAGTTTCAAAACAGCAAGTAGTTTCAACTAGCGTCCCACAAGTCTCCCAAAATGTCGAAACGTTAAACAAACCTCAATTCCACATTTTCGACCCAACAAGGGTCCCTAAACAAATACCGCCATTGAGTATTGAAACAAATATGGAATTTGGACGTCCTTTTGAAGACGTTCAGATTGTAGTCCATGAACCTCACCACCTGATAAGTATAGACCCAGCGTGGACGTCTTCTGAGAGTGAGCAAAGCTTCAATAGTGGGACTTCAGTGGAACCCACCGATTGTATTTGCGATGCGATGCATGCTACGCCTGCACATCCGCCTCATATTCCTTCACCATCTTGAGAAGTCGACCAAAGCGAAAACGAGTTTCAACAGGCTCTAGTCATTTTGATGTTCCTCCACTAGAATCGATGAAAAAGAAAAAGCCTATAAAAAGCGTAAGCACAGGTATAAACGTTTCCATTGGGAACAGCACAAATGTGATTTAATCACATGGGCATGGGAACGTGCAAGAGGCAACTCATTAGCAGAGAGATCAAAAAGCCCACAACCGTTACCATAAGTGAGAGTAAACCAACCCAGTCGACATTGTCTTGATATTAATCAGGAACGTGCACGCAAAAGACGGTAAAAAGAATGGAAAAAATTGAGGAAACTAGGACGTTCCAAAGACCAAGTCAGAGAATTGGTACCACCACTGAATTTTGACCATAACCCTAGCGCACAAGAAGTAAACACCCCTCAGTTCAAAAATCGACAACATGCTATTTTCCAGCATGAGGACGGTAGTCAGCACATCCAATTAGTAGAATGACGCTATAAACGCAGACTCTTTCATTTTGCACCTAAGACTCGTAGAAACCGCGATGCACCTTACCTAGTATTAGTTTCTGTCCGAGTTTGATATTGTCTGTGCTATTGTAATTTGTACACCCACTCATTAAGTAACTACAGCTCCTGGAATTGAAAGACGAGCAGTACCCCGTAAACAATATATCCCACGTAGTTGTCTGGAGCCTAGGATGAGGGACTTCCCAAATCAAACTGATCAGGAATGGCGTTGATGGGCAAGGGACCCTACAGAAAGCCACATTTCAATTCGGGAGGAAATGATGCGCGACGTAAATCCTCACTATCATCCAAGAGAACGACGACCCTACTATAAATTGCATCCCCTACATGTTTTCAAACAAACCACACACCGTAGTCGTATCGCAGCTCCACTAGATTCATACATGGTATACTACCACAATAAAAAATCAACTAGAATTATAAAAAATATTTGGACAAAAGAAGAGCAAGAAATCGCCAAAAAAATACCATAAAGAACGTTCTCAAGGTAAGAAAACTCGTCAACAGATAGCAAGAGAACGCATGCAACAGGAAAAAAATCAATTGAGAAAAAATCGTAAAACAGAAAAAATCCTTAAGAAACAGGCAACGAAAATGAGCAAACAAACGAGCCAAACAACCTAAATCGGTAACCTATTATACCGCAGGAGCTCAACAACCACACGATATACGGTAAACCCAGAAATACCAGTAAATTTAGCAGGTCATACTTGGATGGACCAAGAAACGCGGGAAACACAGCGTCATCCTGTTTCGACAAGAGGACGCTATGTTTCGGATAGGATGACGCTGACAGAATAGACTCCTTTTCACCCGTTACATTATAATGAAAGAAATACATCAGATAATAGCATTTTTTGATTTAAATACATCATGATTTTTATACATCATATTTGTGATAAAACGCACTATTGTATATGTACTTATTATCCATTTAAACTTTTTGATTAATATCGGAAAAATGTTATGTAAAAACCTTTGTCTTGATTATGCTCAACTACAATATAGTATTAAATATAGATCATGTTAACAAGTAAAACTGATGAATCCTTAATTATAAATAAATTTTAACGCTTTTTCTTGTTTTATTGGTATTTTAGCCTGAATACTCAGCTAACGTTTATTTATTTAGTTTATCCAAAATGGAAAAATGGTCCTCCGTTGGATAATAATAATACTAAAATAATGTTAAAAAATAGTAATACTAAAACGATATTAAAAATAATAATGATAATAATAATTAGGATAATAATAACAAAATAATGAGATACTCTATTTTTTGACAAATTTTTCAAACAAATATAAAAAAGTATTTACAACGAAAATTTTACTTTCAATTCTACTTCTCCTCTCAATTCAACATCATACATATCTGGAAAATATTCATTGAGAATTTTAACGGTATTTTGCGACATTTGAATTTTTCCTGCAATCGAAGTCGATTCCATGCGTGAGCCCGTGTTTACTGCATCCCCAAAAACACAATACTGTGGCATCTATAAGCTTATTATAATTAGAAATAAATAATCTACAAGCTGACAATAATAAAATACTTTAACGTTCTGTTTTACTATTTTTGTGCTTTTTTGTTTCCAAAAATTGTCTCCTATTTGCATTTTATCTGTTTATAACAAAAAACAAAAGTTTTATTATCAGATAAACTGAAACAGCATTTTTGGTTTCAGTAGTGTTAAAAAATACAGGAATAGTGTTTTCATGTGTTTTTTTTATAGGCACTTTGCACTGAAACTTGAAATAAACTTAAGATATAGAACACACAAACATTGAGACTGTACGGAAAATACCGTAATCATGCAAATGTTCCCTGATCATTGATTAGTGGCGGCATTGACGGGAAATAACCCGCTTATTATAACATCTGTAGCCATATATTTTTTTTATTTTCAATTGCAAATCTTAATTACACGTTTTAAAACAGACCAATTCTAATATAAATCAACATACATAATTAGTGTGATGTCATTATTAAACATCCCAGGGTTTCGTCTTTCGCCTTTCGTCTTTTTTAACTAGCCTTGAAAAATGCTCTAAGAAAAGAGCAGGAAAAAGCGGCGATTTTTCCCAGGGCGTATGTTTAGACAGAAAAGATGTGGACTAGGCTGAGATGGACATTATGTGGACTATAGGAAATTTGCATTTGGTTTGGGCAGCTGCTCACTAAATAAAAATTTCTACCATATGACAATGATTTGTTTATACATTGATCTAATCACACAGCACTGTTGCATTTTTGTAAGTTTGATGAAATGTCAATTTAAAAAATCATACTCACAGCAATCTTTGACAAGCGCGGAATCGCCACTTTTGAAATTTATAGTTGTTTTTACACATACAAATATAACCTTCTAATTGAAAAAGTGGCGATTTCGCGCTTTTCAAAGATTTCTGTGAGTATGATTTTTTAAAATGACATTTCATCAAACTAAAAAAAATGCAACAGTGCTATGTGATTAGATCAATGTATAAACAAATCATTATCATATGGTAGAAAATTTTATTTAGTGAGCAGCTGCCCAAACCAAATGCAAATTTCCTATAGTCCACATAATGTTCATCTCAGCCTAGTCCACATCTTTTCTGTCTAAACATACGCCCGGGAAAAAATCGCCCCTTTTTCCTGATCTATTCTTAGAGCATTTTCCAAGGCTAGTCTACCACTTTTTTTAAATTAAATTAAAAAATAGCCTAATAAACTATAGTTTTAGCTGCGCAATGACGTTTATAATCATTCCGTTGCCGAGATATACTTTTTTTAATAAAAAATAATAATAAGAAGAAGATGAATTTAAATTACAAAATTTACCCACGGTGTTTAATTATAGTTAGTGCGGTGCAGTTGCGCTCCAGATAAAGTTTACCTACCTTCTCTTAATACAGTTGGCGCGATGCCGTGCGCCAATGATTGCAATTATAATTTTTAAAGTAAAAATAATAATAAGAAGATGATGAACATGAATTACAAAATTTACTCACGTTCTCTAAGTATAGTTGGCGCGGTGCCGTGGGTTAAATTGCAGTGTGGCACCCCCGCACCACCGATGATTACCGGCGCGTGGCGCCCCCGCGCCACCGACGCTTATTATTATTATTTAATAAATAAAACTTTGAATTAATTTTGTCATAAGTAATGCAAGAATTAAAAAAGTATTCTGTTGTTTTCGCCGTTTTCTGCGCGGTTGAAGCAAAGGGCGCTGGGAATTGGTTCTGTTTCTGCCACTAATTAAAACCGGTCTGCTTTTTTTGTGCGGTTTCTATGAGGGGATGTTGGTTGTCTGCTCTGTACAATCCTTATTGTTGCAAAAAGGCTGTTATTGTGCGGTTGGGAGTTTTTATTTGTATATTTTTCAATTTTTTTATTTTGATCAATAAATCAATAACAAGGACCTAAATGAAAAGAAGTGCTTCTTAAGAAAATTGCGTAATTCCTTCTTCTTTCTAATGAGCCCATGTTTATTTTTGATCAATCAGTAATGAATGATGAATATCGCTTTTTCTTCTTCTTCTTATTATTATTCCAACGCTCCAGCGTTGGAATAATAATAATAATAATAATAAGAAGAAGAAGAAGAAGAAGAAGAAGAAGAAGAAGAAGAAGAAGAAGAAGAAGAAGAAGAAGAAGAAGAAGAAGAAGAAGAAGAAGAAGAAGAAGAAGAAGAAGAAGAAGAAGAAGAAGAAGAAGAAGAAGAAGAAGAAGAAGAAGAAGAAGAAGAAGAAGAAGAAGAAGAAGAAGAAGAAGAAGAAGAAGGTTCTGAATTTCAAAATTTACCCACGTTCTTTAATAATGGTTGGCGCGGCGCCACGGGGCTAAATCGCCCCGTGGCGCTCCCGCGCCACCAATGAAAAAACATTTGCATGATTACGGTATTTTCCGTACAGTCAGCAATGTTTGTGTGTTCTATATCTTATGTTTATTTTAAGTTTAAATGCAAGGTGCCTATAATGGATGTTTATGAAAGTTTAATAAATGATTTAGAAATAATTATGGAATGACTGATAAAGTTATTCTAATATTTGTAAGGGATGGTGAAAATTTTATTATTTGTATACACATTTATAATTTTTCAAAAATATTACTAAAGGTGAATTTAATCACGACTACTATAAAACTTATTTGAAACATTAGTAACCTTTGATCCTACGACACCCGTAGTTACAGGTCCGGAATTTAATCCTACTCTTATTGACAGTGGTTTCGTCGGCATATGTCTGATCTAAAAATTAAAGCTAATGATTAAAACCATACACGGTATATAACCAAATATATAACATAAAAATAAAGTAAAAAAAGTTACTCCATATTGCTCAAACACATGTATGACGCTAACTAGAGCGCGCCCTTATTAGGGCCATATGGCCTCAATTAGGGTGCGCCTTATTTAGGACCTTTAGAAAAAATCGATTTTCAAGAAAAAAATTGTTACGGTATATATATTTTTTGTAAAAAAATTGTGACTCATTGGCTTTTAATAAACAGGAATTGTAAATTTTACAAATATAATAAAATAAAATGTTTTTAATTCTTCATTTTTACAGAACTAATAATTTATGAGCTCGTTTGTTGCTCGTCAAAATAAAAACAAACAGACCTAATAGATCAAAAAAAAAAGAAAAATTTTAGGACAATGAAGTGTGTTTGTTTTGTGTTTTTTTTTGATCACGGACCATAAAAACACAAAGATACAAAGCTGTAATTTTTTGTTATGATAAATGGTTTGTTTTAATTTGTTGTAATATGCTTTCTAGTTTTTTGTTCGTTTTTGAGTTCAATAAATAAAAACACAATAAACATAGTGAATTATTGTAAGTTTGCACCAACTTTAAATTTGTTGCATCTATCCATGATCAACAATGAAAAATCGGCTAAAACCTTGACATGATTCATTTGATTTTTCCGCGGCAATCCGGAACATGCCATATAAGCATCGCCTGAAAAATATGCGTTATTTCCAAAACTTTTCGAACGTTTTTTGACTATTTGGTAGTACTATTTAGAAAATTTTTTAAGAAGCGTTAAAGGAAAACCAGACGTGACTGGTTTTGTTCAGGGGCAATGTAGTATAGTAAGTAACCAATTACTTCAAAGCAATTTAATGCTACTTATATTAATTAATATAAATTGAACCTCTAGTTTATTTCAATCCTATTCAATTCTAATTAATTGATGTAACTGGTGCCAAATTGCTTTGATTTCATTTTCGACGGCTATGGCTTGATTAGCTTGTGTTTAAAGACCTGATCGCGATGAGCACATGATCCCCCACTTTGATTCTTTGCACACATAAACCAGCAACAATTCATTTGACTTGTGAAAATGTGAAAATTGTCCTCCAAAATGTTCCTGATCAGTTTAGACTATTTCAACGACTCAAGCTTTGCAATACATGAGGCGACAAAAGCTAAAGGGGCCGGCTTACTAAAAACGTAAACCGGGATTAGGGGGTTTGTAGACCCTTAACTAAACATTGAGGCCTGATTAATATTACAACAAATACTGGAATGTAAGTTCACAACTGTAGACTTCTTATGATTCATTGTTTGGAAAACCGCGTATATAATACTGAACCTACTATTAATCATTCCGAACGTCCAATCAACTGTGCGCAACCATGCTGATTGCAAATGCTATTTAATCCTTTGGAATTTTTGAGGCCAAAAAACCGCGTTTAAAACACGGAAAAGAAACGCACCAGTGCATCTCAATGTTAAAATGCGCCCCAGCGCCACTCGCCACCTTTTAGACAAAGCTGCAAGCCGTGATGTTAATCACGCGTTTGAACAAAGTTAACAATCGCCAATGCTCAATTGACACCATATGCAAAATCTGTAATATATGAAAGTCATCTATTAAAATATTATACTTCTTATTGTTTATATGGTTTTTCTAATTCCTTGCTTTTTAGCAATGTACATTTTGGGTTACTGCAAATTCTTTGCCAAAACTTTTTTTATAAAACAAACTGCATGAAGTTTTTAAAACCTATTTTAACAGATTTTATAATTTTTTGCAACTAAAGCTTACCAATAGTATCCACTTTATATGCATCAAATTCTTCCAAAGTACCATCAAACATAATCCATAAATCATTAAGAAATTCCATAACCTAAAATTCCACAATCCATCCATTTTGTAAATATTTTTGAAGTATATAACTTAACACAGTTAAAAATTCTAATACGTTGTTCGAAAAATTGTTTAAGTTTTATAAAATTTATAAAATTACGTGCATTATACAATCTTATTCTGGTTTAACACTTGTTTAAAAACATTTCTATATCCCTATATCCTAAACTTGTTATTATAGGTTATAATAAGGTTATAGTGATCAAATTACTAATGTAAAAGGTTTTGCATTTGAGCTCAGATGCTTAAAATTTAAATTTTAGTTTCAAAAAACATTACTAATTTTAGTAAAAAATTCAGAATTACATATTGAATGCTCTGTTCTAAACGTTTAAAAGAGATTTAGGAAAAGAAGCATTTGTTTTGTGATTATTTTCCGTTCTTCAAGATTATAAAAGCCGGGACACCCAACACCTCAAAATTATTCAAAGTACAAAAACAAAAAAGTTCGATTTTGGGCAAATCTAGGAGCTTTGTTTGAGTGCTGAACTTTTTCTTTAGGTCGAAACGACAAATATGGGTATGGGGTTTATAGAGCCTCAAGCAGGGAATTTGGAGTTATTGAAAATTTTTGGGAACATATTGCCACAAGCAATGGGAACTTAGAGCCTTTAAGAAGAAATTGGTTTGTGGTTAGATTTAAACTTCGCTTAGGCTTAGGTAAACGTTTAAGCATTTTTACTTTAGGCTCCAAGTTTCCCATTTACGGCTCCAAGTTTCCTATTTTTAGCTCCAAGTTTCTAAAGTTCCATCGACCGTAAATCCAAATATGCACGAAAAATGAAAAAATACGTTTAAAACGCCCATGGTTTTTGGTTTAATTCTTTTGACACTTTGAAGGAAGTATGTGTAATATCTAAGAAGAAGCACCGTTTACGAAGACGCAATTTCATAAGCTGGGCGCTGCAAGCAAAACTGCGTAAATTTCAAACCGACACGAAAAAACGTTTTGATGTAAACTATAGATAAATTGTACGTTTGGGAACATGGTGAATTGCATATAAATCTTAAAGTCACCTCTCTTGGTGTAGACTGACTGCTCATTTGAGTAAAACCGACAATATCTGAGAAGAATATACTGACACATTCAAAGTATTCAGGATCAACAGCTTCGTCTTTAAGAATTTTGTCAGCAATTTGGACTGGCAAAACTTCATGAAGAAGAGTTTGCATACGTTCAGTTACCTGAAAATTTAGTGTTTATTTTTTACTGTTAAAACACCAGTTTTGTTTAAAATATAAATCCTACTTTTGTTTAATAGTCTATGATATCCACGCTATGTGTTTCAGTGTTAGAGACATAATAATTAGTGCTGGTGCAGTTCTCATCAGTGTTTAAAACGGATTTTTATTGCTAAGAAATCATAAAAAGTTAACGGCTTATCACTAATTGTCGCTTAGAAAAGGTTATGGTTGTTGTTTGCTTGAAAAATTGCAAATGTTAGAATCAGGGCGCATTGCACATGTAATAATATTAGAAGATAGATTGTTATTTAGGCTTGGCTGTGATAATACGGATAACAACAAAAAAAAATTATTAATGTATTCTTGAAAATGCAATATGATATCAATGTACATTAATAAACTATTTGTTGATTCTAAAAAAGTAGCCCATCAATATATTTATTACTTGTTTAGTATAATAATTTTACCTAAAACACTTATTAATTTTGCATTTTTTAAATTAAATATTACCTCTTTTAATTCACCAGTCCTTTCTTCAACTTTCTGTTCAAGTGTGTCCATATAGCTTTATTTAGTTGCGTGTAATACATTACTTTTTTTTAGAAATATTTGAAAGAAAATAATAAATAATAATAGTTAGTCTATTTAAAAAAATCATGTTGCTTAATTTAAGTATATTTTTTAATGTTCAATAATAAAATTTGACATAATCTTCAATGAAACATGATTTTTTGATATGTATTTTTGATAAATTGATGTTTTGCAAAGCTCGGTCTAACTAGGATACGGAGTCTTTAGAGCCGCAAGTAGGGAACTTGAAGCCGTCGGAAAATTTTTGGATTTTTTTAGGCTTTGTTTAGGCTTAGATATAGGTTTTAGCGACTTTAATTTTCGGTCCTAATCGACTCCATCGACCAAGGTCAATATGGAACAAATTAGGACGTACCGTAATCCTAAATCAATCACTGGTCTGGGATTCAGTTGGGGCATTACATGTGTTTAGCAATAGATTTATTGTGCTTCTTTAGGTAAATATTTTGTTATTATTGAACTAATTACAGATGAATTACACGCAACCTTTCCATAGTTTCAATCATAATATCCACTATTCCTTGTTTGCTGTTTTTGAGTTTTCGCAGAGTCTTGCCGACCTCCGATATTTTTGACCGCCTATTTCTGCTTCCGATGCATTTCAGTATGAGCGCAGCCAGAGATGTAGAAATATCCTCCTCAATCGAACGGAAATTTAAGAACATAGAAACCTCCTATATTTTAACTGACGAAAATCCTGTTCCGTTTGGTTAAAATACGCAACCAAACATGGATCAATCAAGTCTAGATTTTTGGAATGTAATTTATTTATTTCTTTAAAATGCGGGAGTACTCAAAAACACAGTGTTCAACGCGTTGAAATTGCATGTACATTATACTTAATATTAAATAATTCTTAACTGTAACAAGCGTATTTACTTGTTTTTAATTTAAATAGCACTCATAATTTTTTAAAATTGACAGTGATAATATTATTAATAGCATATTAAAATGCTATTTAGTTTTGATAAAAAAACAAACAAAATAATTTCAGACTATGATAAAGGATAATAAAGAGAAAACATTTTTTCAAGCATACAATCAAACTTACAGCCCATGATAAATTGGGCACAATCTCCTCCCCGTTAAATTTAGCCTTCAGTATACCGCTATACGTTTGCAGCCCTTCTCTGCTTTCGTAATGGTAAGGAATCTGTCTGGTAAAAATCTCTGTCAGCAACATTCCCACTGAGTACACGTCACAAAATTCGTTCGGCGATTTATGTAGCAAAATATCAATGTAGAGTAAACGCAACAGGTCATCATCGCTGAATTCTTCCGGAATTTTCACTGCATCTAAAATAAATTTGCATGTTGCATAAGGTATATTTAATGTACGACTTTCCACCAGGGGAATTAGACAAAAATTTTATGATTCCACAAACACCGTTGTTAGAATTATTTTTTCGGTACGGGGTCTTTGAAACCGTCAGCAGAGAGCTTGGAGATTTCAAAAACTGTTTGAAACTCAAAGCCGCGAAAATTGGAGCCCAAAGTGCAAAAATAATTTGGGGTTCGGTTTGGATTTTTTTAGGCTTGAGGATAACTTTCAGCGATGGCACACTGTAGGACCCAGTTTCTCACTACCGGTTCCAGGTTACAGCTTTTAGTACTCTCGAGTCGAAAGACCTTAAATTTTGCATTTCACGGTAATAAGAAATACGGGAATTAGGTGTTACCTGCAGTGTATAATGGTTTTTCCAAAATATTCAGGCTGTAACGTGACCAGTCCGAAATTTTCAGGGTCCACGTCGTGGTTACATATGTCGTAAGAGAATTCAAATATCCGTGAACAAACCCCTTAAGCATTCTTTAAAAATATTTTTTTAGGTAGGAGGATTTTTTGGGAAATAAAATTTATCTTATTTTAATACTTGTGGGACCAAATAATAATAATGCGATAATTAACCCAGAAAATATAACTTTACTTTATTTTCAACGTGTTTTTTTAATAAAATTAATTTTGTTAAATTTTTTGGAATAAGAGTTAGTTTAAAATTAAAGAAACATAGGTTGAAATGATTTAAACTCCAATTTTTTTACAGTATTAAGAAAAACTGTTTTAGCGGTTAAAATCTAAAATATTGGTTTTTATTAATTGGAGACTGTTTTTTTCTGTTAAACTGAAATGGAGAAAAGTTTTTTTTTTATAAAAAATCATTTCAAAAAATGCGTCAAATTCCTTTTTCGCCAAGAATTCCATTCCATCTAGTACATCCACGGCCATATTGTATTTCATTTGAGCTGTTAGCTCAAACCGAAACGTTTGCAGAGCGTAATGTAGAGTTCCTTTAGCTGCAGGTTCGTATACACCATACGCCTTAAATTAGAACAAAATCAGAAGTTAATAAGCATTTAGCAAGAATTCTTGGCATTTAGTCAAAAAAAACTACCGGTATCACATAAGTGTATCTATCCTTTGTATTAAAAATTTAAAGACTTTAAAAACAAAAACGTTTAAACCGCAAATAAAAATTAACGGGCCGTGAAAAGTTAAACGTACCAAGTATTGGCAAATAAACCCTTAAAACTTAACAGTGAATTTGATCTGTTTCAATACTTTAATCTACAAAAACTTTCACAAAAATTATTTCAGTGCGAATTTTGTCATCAATAGTGTAACCAAAAATGCTTTACAATTTTTATATTTGCGTTTGTTTGCATTGTATTATCAGTTAGTCGAAACTGCTCATTTTTTAAAATATATATGATTTTATTTATGTACTCCAACAAAATTATGTTTGTTTTTTTTTAATTTTTCATAAAAAAAACCGGTGTGCATCTGGTTTAATAAAATCCAGTTTAAAAAATCTTCTGATTCAAAAACAAAATACCGCCATTTGATTTAATAAAGTTTAATATTTATTTAATGTTGACTCGGCAAATATTAATAACATTTTTTTATTTTCCACAAAAATTTTGGCGGTCTTTGATTTTATTTAATAGAATTATCATCAATTTATGGTTGAATTATATCTGGCTGACGCGATTTTTTTTTAATTCCACCTTATCACAAAATATTGAAAAAATTAACCAACTTTAGCCATTAAAAAATTTGCATTTAGGTTCCATATTGAATAATTTGATAATTAATTATTAAAATACAGTTTTTAATCTTTGTTACTAATCCTCTTTAGTGAAAAATTTTGAATGTTTTTGCTGTTAAATAGTCGATTCAATACTGCAAATATCGCGGTCAGCTAGAATTTATTTGCCTATAGGGTCGTTGGAGTCGTGGAAACTTTAAGCTTGGTGTCCTTGGAGCCGAAAATGAAAAACTTGGAACCGAAGTAAGAACCTTGTTGCCGTAGGTTGGAGAACTCACTAAAACCTATTCCTAAGTCTAAGCCTATATCTAATCCTAAATTATTTTTTATTTTGGGTTTTAAATTCCAAATATTACGGCTTCACGTTACCAAAATTTTACGACGGCTCTAAATTTTCTAATTATGGCTCTAAAGGCCCGTCAATATCAAAGTTTTCGTTGTGGAAATTCACCAGAAGAATCAACTGATTCAGATATATTATTAATATATATTATATATTATTATTATATTAATTTATATATTATCAATTATTAATAGATTAATAATAATATATATTAATATTATTAATATACTAATTTATATATTATTAATAACTACTTACAGTGTTGTCACAAAACGTAAAACCAAATAAATTGTGAACGTTGAGATGAACCATTTCATCGCGAAACTTATTTGCTTTTCGTTTGGAAGTTACAGTCCAATCTACCAATAGTTAAGTGTCCATTAAAACTTAGCATTAAATTGTATTAATTTATTGATACTGCATTTTATGAAAAAGAAGAAGAAGAAGGAGATTAACATGAATTTCAAAATTTACCAACGTTCTCTAATTATGGTTGGCGCGGCGCCGCGGGGCTAAATCGCCCCGTGGCGCTGCCGCGCCACAAATGATAATTTCGCTTTTTAGATTCTTCATTCGCCCTTATAATAAGCAATTTTTTTAAATTTTTTTAACATTAGAACTCCCGTCGTGATTCCTAATAAAATTAATTTTGAATTCTCAGCCTGTTTTTAAAAAAAATGCGAGTGTTTTTAGAAACCCTTGCAGATTATTCAAGTATAAAATATAAATAGCCTACTGTATATTTATCATATTTAAAAAAGTACTGCTGTTTTAGCCAAAACAAAAATAATTTTGAAAGCTCGTATAACAAGCTTTCGAGTTATATAATTTTTGTATTAGTTTAGATTTTGAAAAAAAATTGTAATAAGAAAGTGTGGGTTTTCAATTTTGCGAGAAAAAAAATTGCTTTTCTAGTTTTATAATGACAATTTGTGGTATTCATAAAACTTTCGCACCGGACCGGTGGTATTCATAAAACTTTTCCACTTTGGACTAGTTTACCGTTTTTTACACGGATCGATCTTTGATTTTCGGTTCCAATTCAGTTTGTCAGTGAAAAGAAAAAGTGGACTGGGTTCGTTTTTTGCTGGTCCTTGCTTTAGAACCCAGTCCGGTTTTCAAAAACTTTCTAATTTAAATTTTCACTCATTTAGATAGTCTATAATCTAAAATCTTTTCCGAAAAATGAACTGGTCAGAATATTTTTTAACCTAGTTCACTTTTATATGACCTAAATGGTCAGGGATTGAAAATTAGAGACTGATCTACGTAAAAATGGTCCCAGTTCAAAAGAAAACGTTTCCGAAAGTTTTATACGTGAACCGCGAATGCTACTGAGCACTTTGAACTCAATTTTAAAAACTGTATTTTTTGCATTAAGATAATAATAATAATTAAAAAATAAATTTAAAAAACTTTATTTTTGATAGATAATGTTTAAATCTAACAAAACAAATAATTGGACCAGAGAAAAAAGAACAGACCAGACCAGACCAAAGATGTCAGATCATCATTAGAATAAGATAAGGTTATTTGGAATTGGAACCTTTAAAAACTAAAACATAAGACATAATTTGTATTGTTTTTGGGCTAGTTTTTTTGATCTATGCTAAAAGTCAAAATTTCAAAAAACCCAAAAAGTTTTTGTAATTTAAAGTAATATCTGACACTTAACTTTTGGATCCATTAAGTCCACAGGAATTAACAACACTTCTTGGCCGTCGTAAGTTGCATGTTTTACATTTGATGTAAAATTATTAACTATAAATATAAAAAGCCTATTTTTAGCCGTTATAAAAAAGTTTTAAAAGTTGAAATATACGTATATCTTAAAAAAAAGTAAGTCTTATTAAAACTTAGTTCTACTGATTATATAAGATTATATTTACCAAAGTATTTTTGCTTGAATTTATTTGTTTCATAATAAATATATATACTTTTTTATTTTATAATCAATAAAATAGTATAAAAAGTAGTCTAAAGTTATAAAAATATGAATAGAACTGTAGGGGTGTTAATTACAAAAATATTCTGAGTCAAAAAAGCTAAAATATACCAGCAGTTCCCATTCCCGAATCTAACTGTTGACTTAATGGGACAGAATTCTGAGAAGTGCTGTCAACATCTACCAGTTCATATTCTTGGTTTTTCTAAACATACAAATAAGTTGGTTAAAAAAACTTGTGGCAAAACGTTCGTCTTGCATACAAAAAGTCCCAAATTCGATTCTCCATTGAGACGCGTTATGCTTTAATATTATGTATCGTTTAAGACTATTGTTAATGATAGCATTTAATAAAAAAGTCGAATACTGAAAAAATATTTAATTATAAAAAAATTATGAGCGCAAAAAATATTAAAAAAATTTTTTTTTCCAAATCTCCTTTCATTCAACTATGGTTGAATTATATCTGATTGACGCTAAAAATTAGAATGCAGACATGAGGGGACCAATTAAAATTGTGCAGTAATGACTTTTTTTAATAAATAAGAGCGCAAATTTTTTTTTAATTCGTCCTTTTCACAAAATACACATAAATTAACCAACTTTAGCCTTTAAAAAATTTGCATTTAGGTTCCAATTTAAGTAATTTAATAAATAATTATTAAAATGCAGTTTTTAATCTTTGTTTTTTACCCGCTTTAGTGAAACATTTGAATGTTTTTGTTGTTAAATAGTCGATTCAGTACTGCAAATATCGCGGTCAGCTAGATTTTATTTGCCTATAGCCTTAAAAATGTCAAAAAAATTCAACTAGCCTTAAAAAATAAAGCTGATAAAAGATGGTTTTTTTAGCGTTTAGTTTATTTTTCATAATTAAAATTTTCTTAATTTTGAAATTTTTTTGATTCATTTGTTAGCGCGCAACAGGTACTTGCGTCCAGATTTCGCATTATTTAAAATCTTAGATTATTTGTTTGCACACTCAAAATTAAATACTTACCTTGCTAAAAAAAATTGAATAAAAAAAGCCCTAGAACAATATCATAACAAAACTATGATTTGGTTTTTTTGACATGGACCTTATTTGGTTTAATAAAAGAACAAACGCTGAAACATACCTGATTAGAAGTCTTGTGGTGTGTTGTTCGCGAACTGGCTGAGGAAGCTCTAATTTTTTTTCGGATTTTGTTAAATTTAAAAGCGTTCCAAGGTATGAAGAAACGTAAATCATTAGCCTTCTGCATCTTATAAATCTTTAAATAAAACCCACCTCCTAAAAATGGTTGTATTTACATAAGTGAGTATATTTTCCAATCGATTCAATGTTTATTACGAACTCAACCCATTTTTATACAACAATAATCATAATATCCAAACATCCTGTGCCACAAGATGTTCGGTGTTCCATAAGCTTATGACTATAAAAAGTCGTACCATTCCTCAAAGCCCGAGCTCCAGAAATTGCTCAATTATTATGCTAATTTACTGCATAGCTGGAGATTGATCCATATTTTGAATGTATTAGAATAAATTAAATATTATTAATACCTGGCCAAAATTTTTTTAAATTGGTTCTCGGGTCGTAGTATCTATTTTTTCCGCGAATTCATTTTTAGGCTGTTTATGCACAAATTCTGGTCCATACGACATGCAAAACTTCCGAAGAACTATTTGACAAATGCATTTTAGATAACAAGCTTTTCATGTCAGCCATACGGATGCCACAAGCTTTTTTTCGGATTTTTTAAGTTTATTTACTCTCAAATCTAACTTTCCATTATATATGTATATTTTCATGTTTAAAGGCTAAATTTTTGCTAAAGATTTTCGTTTAGTTTAAGATCAGGCGTAAGAGTAAAATCTCTACAATTTAAAACCTTAGACGCAATTTTTTTAGCTAATTTGTGAAAAAAACTTATTGTGTACTACAAAATTAATATAAAACTATGATGCCTGCAAATGATTTGCTCTATTCTGGGAATCTTCCATGTGTCTACAGAGGTAAATAGAGCTTTATTGTGCTTTTTTATTACTTATTGTTATAAATAGATTTTGCTTAATTCTGCTATCTCAATTCTATGATGAATAAACAATTTACCTGTAAATAAGAGTAGAATAAAAAAACCCAGAAAAACCAGCAAAAGAATTAACCAATTTCCCAGTCCTTCTTCAGAAACGGATGATTTCAAAAAATTACTATAAACTTTGGTTTTTCTGCAACTAATATTTTGTAAAATTGACTGTTCCACTTTTTTTTTCATGGAGGGACTAAGCGTAACCAGACCAAATTTCTCAAACACATCTTCAGGTAATTCCTCAAGAATTGCGTGAATAAAACCTAAAACAAAATTCATATTTTATTGTAATTATATAACGAAAAGATTAGTTTTTCACGCAAGATAATCAATTTTTTATAATAGAAAAATGCATTGCATGTTGTATTTGCCTTAGCCATAAGTAGAGAACATGCAATATTTAAAATTTAATTTGAATACGCAAAAATGACAAATTTCAGCTCTAATTACGATGAATTGAGCTCATGTCCTTTAGGCTTGAGTTTTAATAAATTTAAAAAAATTCAAATTCATTATACTTAATGGATGTAAATTTCATATTTACAAAAGTTTAAAAGCTCAAAGTTTTCTCGGTCCTTAAGTATTTATTGAAGATCTTAAAGTAGATAATTTAGCTTCGCAAAAATCCTGATTCTATATCTATTTATAGATATATCCCACCAACAGAAAAATTTTTGGTGTTTTAAAAAAATACCCACTTTTTTACTCACTTAAATGGTTTAAAATAAAAAAATTACTTGATACAGAATAAAATATCTAAATTTTTTTAAGCCGCATTAATGATTTTTAATGCAAATTTCCAAAAGATTTAGTATATTCTTGGTTATTTAGCATTATATCGAAAAAATTTTAGTTTTACTTTTTTTCAATTTCGCAATATATTAAACAATATATTTTTTAGTTATTCACAATTTCATCAAGTCATTGCGGTATCAGGGGGCCATGTGAAACTCAACATGTGGACGGTTAAAAAATAAATGAATTAAAAAAAATTAAAACGGGAATTTAGAAAAAAAATTATTTAAATAAATTTAAAACAAATACTGCAAAACAAGTTTGTAATAAATGTTTTGCTTATAAAACTAGGCATAACTCACGAAACCATAAAGCAATTGTAGAAAGTAAACTATCATTGAACTCACCAAAAATTGTAAAATTTAATGTTATACTTAGTTTTACCTATTCCGAAACTTTTATTTGATTAATAAGTTAAAACTCTCTAATATTTACACAAATAGTCGATCAAATTTTTTTATGTCATTGTTTTTTAAGGAATATTACAAACAAAATGATATTTGAAATGAAAAATGAAAAGCCTTTATTTAAACATACCAATAAAGTTGTAAAAAGCAAGAGAAAATGTAATCACATACAGAATTACTCACGAACGAAGATAAATTACATTGTACACAATTTAATAAAAAAGAGAAAAAAAACCTGAGGCTTCAAACAAAAAAACAACATACCGGATTGTTTTTTAATAAAGGGGAAGGAAAACACAGAGCCATATGGCTTTTTATATGTGCCTATCGAATTTGATAAAACTTAAACTTTAAACTTTAATTGTTTTATTTTGTTTTTAAAACTGTATAACGTTTTGACGTTCACGACGGATTGCGGTAAAACATTCCAGTATCTTGCTGCTCTCAAAAAGAAAGAATTGAAATAAACATCTTTTTTTGCGTTGGGTATTTTTATCTTTAGGTTATGATTGCTTCGGGCTTGATAGGTGCCCCAGTTAAAAAATTCTTCAAATTTTATATCATTTAGTTTATTAATAAATGAATAAAACAATGATAAATCAATATGTATTCTACGTTCTTCAAGAGAAATTAAGTATAACAATTTTAAGCGCTCTATATAGTTTTTCGAACAGTTTAAACAACATTTAGCAAATATGCGTCTTGTGAAATAGCGCTGCACTTTCTCAATCCTATCAATATCTTTCAAGAGATATGGGGACCAAACTGGAGAATAGTACTTCAAAATTGGTCTTAGATAGCTTTTGTATGATGTAAGAATAGCATTTATATTTTTGGTCTTAAAACAACGAAATATTATGTTTAAAACTTTATATGCATTTTTTGTAATAGATTTGCAGTGATCCGTCGATTTTAAAGACTTGAAAACTATAACTCCTAAATCCCTAGCTTAATCAGTAGTTTTTAAAACTTGCCTATCAATAAAAACAGGAATGCATGGATTATCGTGACCTATGTAAACTATACTACATTTATGAGATGCAACAGGGAGTTGCCATTTTTTGGACCAACTGATAAGCTGACCCACAGATTCCTGCAATACATTGTTATTTTCGGTTTTTGATCTAATTTGATAGAGCTTGACATCATCGGCGAACAACTTACAGGACACATTGGGAATTTCTTTTGGTAAGTCGTTAATGTATAGCAAAAATAATAGAGATCCAAGGACCGACCCCTGAGGCACTCCCGATATAACGTTACTGTTGTTTGAATAGGTGTTTTCAATAAAGACTTTTTGTGAACGACAAAATAAAAAAGCTTTTATCCATTCTAGCAAATCCCCCTCAATTCCATAGCTTGAAAGTTTTAAAATAAGTTTCGAGTGAGAAACTGAGTCAAAAGCTTTACTATAGTCAAAATAAATAATATCTACAACCTAAATAATATAAATAATAAATAATAATAATAAATAATATTTTCTAAAGCTTTATTCCAATCAAAAAAAGATTCCAAAAGTTGAGAATATGTTGATTTTCTGCGTAAAAACCCGTGTTGCGCGTTTGTAATTAATCTATTTGCTTTTAGGAAATTAAAAATTTGGTCGTAAATGCAAGTTTCCATTACTTTACAAGCTATGCAAGTTAAAGAAATTGGCCTGTAGTTGTTTGGGTCACTCTGGCACCCTTTTTTAAATATTGGTATAATTATTGCCGTGAGCCAACTTGGGGGTAGTTTATGAGTATTAAAAGAAACTTCAAAGACCGTTTTTATTGGTTCAAATAAGCTGTGCGCTAATTCTCTAAAAGCATAGCAGGTAAATTATCTGGAGTTTTACTTGTTTTCTTTTTTTGTTTCTTTAAAGCTTTTAAAACATTTTCTGTTGTAAATTTTATATTTGATAGAGTGACTTTAGAAGAAAGATTTGATTTTATTGAGGGTTTTAAACCATTATTGTTCATAAATTTTTTAAAGAAATTGTTATTCAGAATTTCACATTTGGTATGCAAATTTAGACCTTAAAAATTAATTAATCAATTATTTAAGGAGTTATGACTAGTTGTATATTCTTTTATTGTCAAAATTATATTATTATTATTATTATTATTAATGTTTATTGTATAGGTCACATGTATAAACATACATAAACACACTTACATACAATATTTTAGCAACGCAAAATAACACAGAATCAAAAAATAATAATAATGAAAATTTTAAAATACAGAACACAAATAGGGGGTTGTGGGTATAGATACAAGCTTTTTTACAAATAATTTAATTGTTGGAGCAGACACCACATCAAATGGTAAAGAGTTCCACCAAGGACCCACTCTATTTGAGAAAAAGTGTTTACAAACATTAACGCGTGCGTTTTCCAATACTAATTTAAAGCCGTTGTTTCTAGTTTTAAGGTAAGCAGAAAGCTTAAAAAAATTTATGGGTTTACATCTATTTTGTTATGTATGATTTTGTAGCAATTAATCAAGTCATTTTTTATTTGACGAGACTCCAAACTTTCAATTTTAAGATATTTTATACGATCCATGTAACAAATTTTTTTTATTGAGAATCTAGAAAACAACTTTCTAGTACACATTCGCTGCACTCGCTCAACACATTTAATATCTTTTTTCAAGTATGGTGACCAAATTGATGTTTCGTATTCAACTAGAGGGCGAATGCATGTTGTGTAAGCACGCAATAAAACAATTTTATGTTTAGTTTTAAAAGCACGAAAAAGAAGAAAGGTTTTAGCCAAATTTTGTTTAAGATTTCTTTACAGTGTAGAGAGAATTTAAAGATCATTTGAAATAATTATTTTAAAGTTTTTGACTGAGTTAACGTTGTCTAAGACATGGTGACCTAAGGTAAAAACCCTTTGTTGATTACCAAACCCAAAAGAGATTAAGTTACATTTTTTAGGTGCAACGCTTAATTGCCACATATCGGACCACTGAAAAAATTGTGAAAGAGAATTTTAAAAATTTTGAGGAAATTGGTTTGGATTATGGAAGGAATAGAGCTTAGTATCGTCCGCATACATTTTAACTGTTGTTGTATTGTTGTCAAACAAAAGTTTCAAGATTTTTAATGTATATAATGAAAAGCAAAGGCCCAATAACCCTGCCCTGCGGTACTCCAGAAAGAACGTTAGCGTATTCTGATTTAAAGCCGTTCACAACAGTACATTGTCGTCTATTTTTAAAAAAGTCAGCCAACCGCTTAAGAAGCTCATAGCCAATTTCATAGCTTTTCAATTTAATAAGTAATTTTGAGTGAATGACGGAATCGAACGCTTTTTGATAATCTATGAAAACTGCACTAATGGTTTTTTTGTCTCTGATTGCTTTGGTCCAGTCATTCAATGTGCAGAGCAACTGTAAACCAGCGATCTTTTGGAAATAAAACCAAACTGATTTTTAGAAATTAAGTTATTTGAGCATAGACATGCATGCCTTCGCAAACAATACTTTCCATATTTTTAGAGCTGATACAAATAATTGAAATAGGTCGATAGTTTGCGGTAATCCTATATTGTAGATAATCCTTTTTTGAATAGGTGTAATAAAAACGTCCCGCCAAACATCAGGAATAGTTTTGTACTCTAAACTAAGTTCAAAAAAGCGTTTAAGTGGGTTAAGCCGTTTCTTTCCAGAAAAATGCAGGAATTCCATCTGGAGTGTTGGAAAGTTTGGGTAGTGTTGTGATAACTACTTAAGTAGTTAACTACTTAACTACTTAACTACCATGATTTTGGCTAACTACTTAACTACCTACTTTCTTTTTTAAAAGTAGTTAACTACCTACTTTCAAAAAATAAAGTAGTTAATACAAGTAGTTAACAAAGTAGTTACAAAGTAGGCAGAAAGTAGTTAGCGAAGTAGGCAGAAAGTAGTTAGTAAAGTAAACAGTCAAATAGTTAGTGTCTTTAAACAAACAATATCTGCAGGGCGCATATATTACAAAAAAACTCAGCTGTTTGAAACAAAATGTGACAGCATGTATATTGCACGCCCAGAGTGTCTTCAATAAAAATCCATATCTGAGCACTTAACAGCGATTTTATACACACGGTGCTTTACAATTTATGAACCCAATTCAAATTGTAGTAATGCTTTAATTAAAGTTTTTAAAAAAAATACGTCATAAAATAAATGGTTGAAATAAATCATAATTAGACTATCTTGATTACTTCTTTTAGTTAAAATAGAACAAAAAATCTGTTGGTTTTTATTTAATCTAGTGTAAAATAGGATCATTTTTATTGAAGTTTTTAAATAGAAAAAAGCAAAAAAATTATATTTTTTTAGAAATGGATTGATCATATTTATTGTGAATCCAATGTACGTTTTAAAAATGTTTAAGTTAAAAAAGTATTTGAAAGCAATCATAATTTTGTTATAAAATGAATAGTGAACTAGGGGTCAGTCATAAACTCTTGTATTTATTAAAGGTGAACTGCGGAGTTAAACTTTTTGTCTTTGATTTTTTAAACTCCTTTCCTGTCCCCAATAGTTGACAAAATCTTTTTCATCAAAATATCTCCAGTGTTTCAGAAGTTATGACCCCACAAAAATGGCGTTTTTTGACAATTCTGTACATCAAAGATTGCTCAATAGGTATAAGTTACAAATTATGTACTCAAAAAAGCAGCTATTTTCTACTTTAATTTGATACCTTGATCGTTAAGATTGGTGCAGTTTTGTCAAGATATTGCATTTCTGGTACAAAAACCCGCGACTATTTTGCTAAAAAAAACCAAACGACGGCAGCAATTTGATGAAGTTTGCCCATCATTTTTGCGGTCACTTTGTATTTGTAGCAAAAAAATCGCAGGTGTTTTGTACGGGAAACGCAATATCTCCACAAATACTGCACCAATCTTAACGATCAAGGAATCAAATTAAAATAGAAAGTAGATAAACGCTTTTTTGAATGCATAACTTGGAACTTAAATCATTATACCCATTGAGCAAGCTTTCACGTACAGAATTGTCAAAAAATGCAATTTTTTGGGGGAAGGGGGGTGGGTCATAACTTCTAAACCACTGGAGATATTTTAGTGAAAAAAATTTTTGTCGGCTATTAGGTCAGGGGTAAAATTTTCACAAAAAAACATCAAAATCGAAGCCAAAAAGTTTGACTTTGCACCACACCTTTAAACAAAATTTGCACTCTCCCGCTTCCGTTGTTTAACAAGATGATATAAATGAGAGAAACAATATTAATATATCGTCTTTTTTTAAATCCACCCTAAGTGGGTTATTAAGTTAAGTTTTTAAGTTAACTTTACAATAAATAAATTTTTTCTTGTAAAAAACTTCCTGAATTAAAAGTATATTATATCAAAACTATATAGCAGTCAAAAAAATATTTAAAAACATAAATAACTAGCAAAACACCAATAAAATATAGAAATATTTAATTATAAAATGTCACAAAGTATTTTTTACATTAAGAACTAATTATTACAAATTTTAAAAAAAATTAAATATATAGTTAAAAATTACCTACATAACTACCTACTCAACTAGTTACTACTTAAGTACCTAGTTAAAAAATTATAAATAGATATATTCAGACTTATTCCCCACCTTTTTGTAATTTTATTTAACTACTTAATACCACAAAAAATCCCACCCCCCCCACCACTTTAAAAGTAGTTAACTACCTACTTAACTACCTACTTTGATTTTTGGCTAACTATCACAACACTAAGTTTGGGTGGCAGTTTTTTAAAAACATTGAAGACTGGGAATTGAATTGTATTTAAACCTGTTGTAGCCGGGACTTTTTTAGAAAAAACAGGACTGAATTTGTTGTCAATGGTAAATACACTAGCAAAATATTCATTAAATAGTTTAGACTTTTCTATGGGACAAATTGTATAAGTGTCGTTATTTTTGTTGTATAAGTGCAGTAATGGTTTGAGTATTTTTCATTTTGGAACAAATTTATAAAAATTGTTTAAATTACATAGAGCTAACAAAATTGTTTTCTTGGAATTCTTCAAAGTCTGAAACAGAGCTTTCATAAAGCTTAGCGCAATTTTTATGAAGGCTTTTTACAATAGGAATTCGTTTGCTGAGTTTGTACAGTTTTTGTTTGCGTTTCCTTAACCGGTTAATATTTGGGGGATATTTTGTTTTATTTGTTGCACGTTTGGAAAGTGGCACCCAATTTTTTATGCAGAAATGTAAAACTGTTAAAAACTTGTCGTATAAATCGTTAATGGAAAACGATGCAGCAATTAGCGCTTTAAAATCAAAATTTTCTAAAAAGTTATTTATGGATATATAGTCTCCTTTTCTAAAGTTTCTGAAAAACTTTTGTTTACATTTGTTTAAAGATGGAGAAAAATTAAGACTAAAATTAACACTAAAATGATCGCAATTTGAGGCAAAAGGTTCCCCAATTTCTAAATTACGTATAACATCAGGATTATTACATAAAACAATATCTAGAGTGTTGTTGGCGACTGTATGTGTAGGTTTGTTAACATATTGAACAAACCCGTTTGTATGAAAGCAATCAAGTAGTGTTTCGTGAACGATTTTAGAAGCAGAATAAGGTTTTATTATTTGATAGGGCCAGAATACATCGGGCAGGTTAAAGTCTCCGCACAGTATGGAGTCATAATCAACTTGAGATAAATGAGTAATAAGGTCTGCTAGTTGAGTAGCATCGGTTTGCTCATTATTGCTCGGTAGGTTTTGATTTTTGGAGCGATAACAGCAAATTAATCTTAGTTTTTTTAGTTTGCCTAATATATCAATAGCTACACATTCAATATCCGAAAAATTCTGGGAAAAAGAAACCTGAATAGCTTTAAATGAGTTCTTAACAAAAATCATTACACCCCCGCCCTCGCGATGTTTGCGGTCTAGCCTAAAAACTTTGTAATCGGATTTTCCCAAAAGCATTGAGTTGGTTACAGACTCATTACACCACGTCTCTGTGCAGAATATCACATCTTTTTCAGAAAACTCTAAAAAGTTAATCAATAGACTTAGTCGGTTTTTAAGACTACGACAGTTAAACAATACACAATCAAGACCTGTTCCAGCGAGTCAATTATCAACAGAGTCTTTGGATTTTGTGGCGGATCTTTTTGTGATTTGCTTTATTGTGTATTTTTCCGGAGAAAAACCCACGTGATTTACAAAAAATTTTTTGTAGCCTGCTTGCTTGTTTTTTGATTCGCATTCCCGGTAAAGGCTCGATAGATGTTGCCTTTCTTTCGCCGTGTAGCTGGGACGGATGAAAACATTTCCGTAAGATTCAGACACCTTCAAAGATTTTGCTTTTTTCAAAACGTCGTTTCTTTCGCGAGATCTAGCGAGTGAGATCTTTAAAAGGCGAGGACGGTTTTCAGTATTATTTCCCATACGGAAAGCTTCTTGTACCAATGGAGGTATTTCTGGTTCTTGAAAGCAGCTGTTTATTATTTAACACAAAGTGAAGGAAAGAAAGGTTAAGAAAACTTTACAAAATCACTGCCGTCGTTTGGTGTTTTTAACGAAAAAGTCGCGGGTTTTTTGTTCGGAAAACGCAATATTTCGACATATACTGCACCAATCTTAACGATCAAGGTATCAAATTAAAGTAGAAAGTATCCGCTTTCTTTTAGTGCGTAATTTATAACGTAAATCGTTGTAACCATTAAGCAATCGTTGTATGTGAAAACATACAGAATTTTCAAAAAAATGTCAATTTTGGGGAGTCATAACTATGAAACCACTAGAGATATTTTGCTGAAAAACTTTTTATGGGCTATTGGGGGCAGGGGTAAGGTTTTCGCGAAAAATTATTAAAATCGATAACAAAAAGTTTTACTCCGCACCGGACTTTTAATAGGTTTGTGAGTTATAACTCGTTTGATAAGCAAAACATAAATTACAAACTTGTTTTGCAGTATTTGCTTTCAATTTAATTTTAAAAATTTTTTCTAATTCCCGTTTTTTTTTTCATTTTTTTAAAATTTTATTTCTTTTTTAACCGTCCATGTGTTGATTTTCGCACGGTCCCTTAACACCGCAATGACTTGGTAAAATCGTGAATAGATTACAATAGTTTATTTTATCTGATAATATTTCGTCTTTTTATTCGGGTACAAGTGGTTATTTTGTACATTTAGCCCAAAAGCTCTTTTTTGTAAATTTTTAATAAATTTTTTTATTTGTTTATTAACCATTATAAATTACAAATTCATTAAAAACATGTAGTATATAAGAAACATTCACATACCTGATAATTCTTGTGCTTGGCAGCAAGAAAAACTCTGATGAGTACTTATGTTGATAATCATATAGGAGTAGGATGCAATTGGATAAGAATTATTTGATTTTGCATTATTCAAAGAAAATATAAGATCATCTTGTAGTGACAACCAATAATTCATGGCGGCCTAAAAGTTTTCCTACATCGTATTTAAGGAATATTTTTTATGTTAAACAAAAATGCGCAAACAACATTTTTATCAACATTATGATGTTATGATATATAAATTTTTAAAACCAAGTTCTAATTAATTTTAATATGAACTATTTTTTACTTTGATTTTTGTATTATAATAGGGGTTTTAGAAAAATTCTGTAGTTTAAGTAGGTTTTAATACCAAAAAATCTTTGACTCAAAAATCAGTAAACATTATAATAACTTGTATGTCAGTACCAAATAAAGTGTAGTCTGTAAATTTATATAATTTTTCTATTGTAAACACGTAATTTAATCTATGTAAGTTTTGCAGAACATGCTTTTTATTTGATAAAAACTAGGTGATTTTTTTTAAATTTCAAGCTATTGAAAAAAAAACAATCAAGTCATTAAGAAATTAGATCCTAAGCGAATCAAGACATCAATCTGTAAAATTCCGTGAGTGTTAAGAGTTTGCTGTGAATAATTGCGCGGTTGTTTTAATCGCGGGTGCGCAGAGAAGGCTCGTTTTATGGCGTAGCAAACCACTTATATATACAAAAAATGTACCTTCAAAATGTTTCCAGATTGGCAGTTACATTGTAGTCATATAAAAGCAGACAGATTTTAATAAAATTGAGTGGAAATACATAAAATTTAAAAAAATCAAAAATATTTTTTTTAAAATTTTTATTAAAATCTGCATTTTTCTGTGGGTGATTTTAAAATTCTACTACTTCTTGTTTCTTTTATTTAAAGTTTAAAAAGACTAGAATATTTTATTTTACTCATTTTTAATTTAAATATTGTTTTATAGTAAATTGAAAATAACTTTTGATTATAAAATACGCCAAAGACGAAATAAAAAAATAAGGCGGAGGAAGTTTCGGAGCTCCGGATTTCCGTCCCTCCAAATAGTAGTTAAGAATGAACTTGAACAGATCTTAAACTTAAGCTTTTAGCTGCCCTAGTTTTTTGTTAACTTTCATCAGCATCTCTAAATCATTAAGCGAAATTTAATTTATTACAATTTATTACGAGTACCATGCTTTTAAAGGAGCACTGCCACAAATCAAATTCTTATAATTCTTAAATGGATTACGTTTTAATAGCACATCTATCTACAAGAAATTAAATATTTTGTCTTCTCTAGACCAATTTTACAACATTTATAAAGTTAAATTTAATCAGTTCAGTAGCAAAAGAGTGCAATGATCCGGGCATTATAGGAATTTGATTTGTGACAGGGCTCCCCTAGTATCAATTATGTAATCTTTTAAAATTAAAAAAATAAAATAAGCGTTATCTGAATTGAAGAAACATCAGGTCTCGTGCGTAATCCACCATCGTTTATTATTGCAGCCATTCCAAATTCCAAATCTATTAAAATATGTTTAGCTTGTTTTGTGTTTCTATATTAATTGATTATCAAATATATTTTTAGTAGGCATTACTATTAAACACTCTTTAATTTGCTAGAAAAATAAAAAAAATAAATATAAGCATAAAAAATATAAAAAAATATAAACCTTATGACTATCAATTGAATGTTTTATCCATACAAAATAAACCAATTATTTATCATCATTCACAGTTTATTCTCAAATAATCATAGATTTCGACTGTTAAATTAAAAAAAAATGTAAACGTCACTTTTTAATTCGTTATTGTATACCTTTTTTGTAATCAGTGAAAAACTGCACAGCTTTTGCTAATAAACAAACACTGTAGGATTGTGTAGATTAACATTATACCTCTGACATTCGATGTTGGAGCGTATCCAATAGTATATGGAATTGAAGTTACAATGGCTGTCATTCCAATTACTTGACGACCGAAGTAATCAATAACTACCTGAGGCCATTTGGTACTATTACAGCAAATACCGTCTTTAAATTCTGCAAATACACTGAAACAGTTCACTATAGTAGAAGGTATATCCAAGCTTAGATTCCTAATTTTCATTTGAAACTGTAACGAGTTATTTGTTTGCTTATGACACATTCACCATAGCGTGTTGATAAAGTAAAAAACCATCCTCGAAATAAACAAAAAAAACGTCATTAACTCGTTCCCGTGATGGCCTTTTCTCCCATTACAATCGTGAAACCTTCGTGACAAAGATGAAACCTTCGTCTTACGATGGTGGTATTTTCGTATGACAAATGTCGTACGTAAACCTTACCGCGGTACGCTCTTCGCATGACCTAGGTTTTAATTCCGTCATACATAATTTTTTTGTGCCCGAAAAGTGCCCAATGAGCGAGCAAATTAAAATGGTTAAAGATGTACGGTAGCAATATACAAATTTTTGCAACATAAAATATCCTACGTAATACATTGTATCCGTGAGAAAAATATGCATATTGCTACCGTAAAGCTTTAACCATTTCAATTTGCTCGCTCACTGGGCACTCTAAAAAAATAGTTCGACATAGGTCAAACAAAGGTTTCACGGTTGTAGGTCAAACGAAGGTTTCACGGTTGTAACCGAGGAAAAGGCAATCAAGGGATCGGGTTTAATCGTTTTAAAGCGGAATGTCTCTTTAATTATTTCCTGCTTGCACTTTTTTCAACAATAAATAATATTTTCAAATTGCTTTAAGACCTTTTAGGACTGGTCCTGCAAGGTTAAAAAAATTTCAAGAAAAATTCGTTAAAAAATTCAGCTGCATATTTCTGTCAGTTTTATGCAAAAAATTACTGTCTAAAACTTTTTTTGATTCCTAAAAATAACTTAAAAGTCCCGCTCCAAAGAATTGTTAGTTTTTAAAAAAGCACTTAAAAATCGAAATTAGTATAATATATATTTAATACACTGGCATGATGAACACCATACAGTTTCAACTCTTAGTCGAGAGTTTGATCTCATATACAACATTCAAACAAATTTACTGCTACCCAAATGAAATATAACCATTACAAGTTTTCAAGTTTTATCGTTATAATATTTTTCGTACAAGCTATATTATGGACATTTAGGTAAGCCAAAACAAGACTAACTAAAAGCTAACAGGCCCATTTGCCGTTATCTAGAATTATAAGTATAATTGGTATGAGCTAAGATACTGTTGTTAATAAATCGTTTAAAAACATCACTATAAATTATGTAACCGTTTTAGGTCAAAGCAAGTTACCAATTTGGGCGTGGTGTGGTCAAAAAATCTTTTTCTGCTTACCTTGGGTTTTTATTTTGTTTAACACAGACAAAAATACAGCGGTTTTAACACCAATTGCAGCTTATCAAATTTTTACTTTTTTACAAAACAAAATACATTTTACTTGTACTGTTATAATGTTTTCATTAGCTTAAAGAGCTTTAAAAATATTGCAAGTTGCGTTATAATTGTAAAAATTTGTATTGAATTTTAATTGCGTTAATTAATATTATATTTTTTTATTATTTTCAGAGCTCCAGATTATATCCATATTAAACTAGCCTTGAAAAATGCTCTAAGAATAGAGCAGGAAAAAGGGCAATTTTTTCCCGGGCTATGTTTAGGCAGAAAAGATGTGGACTAGGCTGAGATGGACATTATGTGGACTATAGGAAATTTGCATATGGTTTGGGCAGCTGCTAACTAAACAAAAATTTCTACCATATGATAATGATTTGTTTATACATTGATCTAATCACACAGCATTGTTGCATGTTTTTTAGTTTGTTGAAATGTTAATTTAAAAAATCATACTCACAGCAATCTTTGACAAGCGCGAAATCGCCACTTTTTCAATTAGAAGGTTATATTTGTATGTGTAAAAAACAACTATAAATTTGAAAAAGTGGCGAAGTTTCGCACTTGTTTCGCAAAGTTTCGCACTTGTCAAAGATTGCTGTGAGTATAATTTTTTCAATTGACATTTCATCAAACTAAAACTGTAAAAATGTATAAACAAATCATTATCATATGGTAGAAATTTTTATTTGGTGAGCAGCTGCCCAAACCAAATGCAAATTTCCTATAGTCCACATAATGTCCATCTCAGCCTAGTCCACATCTTTTCTGTCTAAACATAAGCCCGGAGAAAAATCGCCCCTTTTCCTGCTCTATTCTTAGAGCATTTTTCAAGGCTAGTCTACCACTTTTTTGAATTAAATTAAAAAAATAGCCTAATAAACTATAGTTTTAACTGCGCAATTACATATGTTCATAATCATTCCGTTGCCGAGATATACTTTTTTAAATAAAAAATAATAATAAGAAGAAAATAAATTTATATTACAAAATTTACCCACGTTGTTTAATTATAGTTAGTGCGGTGCAGTTGCGCTCTAGACAAAGTTTACCTACGTTCTCTAAATATAGTTGGCGCGATACCATGCGCCAAATAATAAGAAGATGATGAACATGAATTACAAAATTTACTCACCTTCTCTAAGTATAGTTGGCGCGGTGCCGTGGGTCAAATTGCAGTATGGAACCCCGCACCACCGATGATTACCGGCGCGTGGCGCTCCTGCGCCACCGACGCTTATTATTATTTTTTAATAAATAAAACTCTTAATTAATTTTGTCATCAGTAATTTGCCAAAAGGCTGTTATTGTGCGGTTGGGAGTTTTTATTTGTCTATTTTTCAAATTTTTTATTTCGATCAATAAATCGATAACAAGGACCTAAATGAAAAAAGTGCTTCCTAAGAAAGTTGCGTAATTCCTTCTTCTTTCTAATGAGCGCATGTTTATTTTTGATCAATCAGTAACGAATGAGGAATATCGCTTTTAAGGATGGAGCGTTGGAATAATATTAATAATAATAATAGTAAGAAGAAGAAGAAGATTCTGAATTTCAAAATTTACCCACGTTCTCTAATAATGGTTGGCGCGGCGCCACGGGGCTAAATCGCCCCGTGGCGCTCCCGCGCCACCCATGATGACACGAGCTGCGTGCGGAGCGAAATTTTCGGAAATAGGAACATGATTGGTTATAATTTATAAAAACGGAATATAAAATTTGATCGTTATGCCTTCACTACTCCTGCGTTTTTGCTAATATAATAATAAATAATAATAAATAATGTATTTTTTTCGCTAAAACAACAAAATTTATGGTGCATATTACGCATTAGTTTAGCATACAACTATTTAAAACAAAAATTACCAGGATTTGAAAACACCCCAGTTTTATTTTGGAATTCAGGGTCAAACAATCCTAAAGCATGGGTAAAAATTTCTGTGTCTCCAGAGTTGTCACTTCTCGCAACGACTAGAATTTTTTTAGCAGGAAGAATATCTTTCAAAGTGGGATTATCCTCTTTTATCAGTTCATGGTTCCAGTGTCTTACAGTGCCGTTGTAAATCCCAACAAGACTGGAATAGGACAAAGCCAAACGATCCGATTTTCGGCTTAGTTCCGGAATGTTGTAAATTATCTCAATTGCCCTAAATAGTAAAGTAAATCTTTTTTTTAATAAGGGATTATACAGTAACTTTTAGTCAAAACTCTTTCTTAAACATATCAATAATGTATGTTTTTTAGGTAGACTTTTTACACTATGAAAATTTTGACTCAAAAAAGTCAATTTTTTAGTCAAATTGAACGATATTTAAAAATTACAATTTTTATACTTTTGGCTTACGCAGAGTTGTGCTAGTAAACAAATATTGGATTATTATGTATTATAAGTTAAAACACTAAAATTTGCTATATTTACAAGTAACTATAGCCAAAACACCTAGCTGACCTCGATGATTTGAATTGACTATTTAACAAAAAAAACACTTTAAAATTTTTAGCAAAAAAGGTTTAATATTAAAGATTAAATGCCAGTTTAACAATTATTTAACAAATTACTCAATTTGTTACTAAAATGCTTTTTTTTTAAATTTAAAGCTGACTATTTTTGGTATATTTTGTAAAAAGGCGGGAATTGAAAAAAACATGCGTTCTTAATTCTTTTTCTACACTTTATAACCGAACAATTTTAATTGGTCTTCATGTCTCTCATACAAACTTACAAGGTGAGCCAGATATAATTCAACCATAACTATTTTCATACCATTCTAACTTATGAAACTCAGTGTTGTTTCATTTATTTATTGTATTTATTTAATGTATTGTTTGTTTTTTTAATTAACTTTCTCATTTACTTATCAGCTTCCAATTCATAACGTCGTATTCAACAATTTGAATGGCACTTTGTGTTGATTTCGATGGGATAAAGTTCAAATTTACCCTGCCAAAATTGGAAAAGTTATGAGATCAGGATTTAATGCTTGTACTGTTTGGTCTAAAAGTGACTCAGTCCCGGCAAATAATACAGGATTCACATTAGGCAGTTGCATTGTTATGAGATCTTTGCCATACCTAAACTGGAACTACATTTAAAATGCGGTGAAATAATATTAAATCATACATACATTACAAAAAAGTTAATCTACAGCAAAAATTAATTCAGGCAAAATGTTAAAAATTTCAAATATTAAAATAATTCTTTGTGATTTTTGAGGCCAAGGCAAAAGTGAATTCTATTTCAACCATATTAAAAACTGAAGTTCTTTTAAATCTGGTGTGATGACTTTTAAAACACACCACCTCCTATTTTTATATCTAACAACACCATCCCTGTTTTGCACGAGTTTTTAAGTCCGATAGCAGTTAATCCCGAAAACATATGTTTTTTTTGTCTTTTTGTGACCAAAGTTTCCAAATGGTGTAATTGTGTTTTATACAAATTTTAATATAAAAAACGGGTTCTGGCAAAAAATTTGTTTTTGTGGTGTTTTTTTTTGTTTTTAAACAGCAAAATCTTAGTTAATTAAATTATAACGAATGAGAAAATTTAAGAAAATTTTAAAATTTTCTAACACCGTAAATTCTTTAAAATTAGTTTTACTGGTAAAAATCAAAAAACTTAATTATTTAACGACTGCACTTTAATGCAATATTGTAATAATTTAACATTTAAAAGAAAAACAATGGTTTGGGAACAAAAAAGTACTAAACAATTTTACCCACTATTTTTCCTTGCATAGCGCAACACCACAGTCCTTTTTGCGGAAAATGCTCGACGAAGAGCGTATTTAATTCCTGTGGTCTTATAGAACTCGGAGGGAAAAGATGATCCCGCTCCGAGTAAAATTATATTTTCGGAACTGCAATCTTGAGCTTTTCCAGAAAGCAAAAACTTTGATAAAACAATCGCGACAACTGTTCCGAAATTCATTTTTCAAAATAGGCCTTCAATGTAACTTCGTTTTATTTAATGATCTAGAAATAATTTTATAATCACAAAATGACTCTTAAATGTTTTTAAAAAATCTAAAAAAAATAAAAGAAAAACCACATTAAACTTTGTCCCGAAATGTGTTGAGCAGTTTTAATGGCTATTAAATAAAGTGTTGTTTGTATAAATAAAAAATTGAAACTAAACCTTAAACCAGTTTTGTTCCTTACGTTTTAACATTGTAAAACGTAGGCCATCATCAGAGCTAATTAGTCATTTGTTTTTTACTTTTCGATTTTCGGAAGTTGTGTTGCTGTGTTGTTTATTAGATTGAAACGTTATGAATAAAGCTTTTTTTTAAATATTTTGTCTTTTTTCGGTTTTTTTTGTCATGAATATCAAGATTTTGTTTGACGAGAAAATTCTTTAATTTTTTGATAAGTAATAAAACTTGATTATGTTTTTGTCACGATATTTACATCAGTTTGCTCTAAAGCAACAAAGTTAGGAACTGCTTGAATTTTAATTAATGGCTGCGAAATTTGAGTTTTATTTACCAATAAAATAAAACAAACATTATTCTCAATCAATTTATGTCATTATATTGCGACTATATTTAAAAATTTTAAATACTTTTCGACTATCAAAAACGTAGCTTTTACAAATATAGCGTCTTTGGGACGCTGACTACAGAGCATAAATATAATCACAAAATCGACCATTCTCAAAAAATTCAATGTATTTAATATGTATGTTGATCAACCAGTATACCGTGCGATAAATTTTAAACTCTACGAGTAAATATGCAGATGTGACAATTTGGATGTGCTGATATTTTAGAAATCGACACCCTATAAAAACAGGTAAACGTGTAAAGCCTAATTGCGATGGTGCAAATCTAGCACGTCATTTGGAGACGTGCTGAAGCTGCAGATTAAACTTAAACTTTTATATCGCCCAATAAAAAAATAAAAATATCCTATTATGTTGCATTTGTAGTGTTCCAAAAATTGTTCGACCGCAAGTTCTCAGCTTCTTTATTCAAAAAACTTTTTAAACAATTGTTCATATTTTGTTTTAATTTTGTTCAATTCAGAAAAATCTGTTTTTGTGGTTTTATATGGTAACAAAACTCAAATAATTACCTCGTTTAAATGTAGTGCGCATTCAGAAATTTTGCAATTTTTGGCAACCTAAATTCGCAAAGGATACATTTGATCTAGGAAAAACAAACGTGGGTTCTGCATTTGTGTACTAATGTCTTTGATAATATCTCACCAGCATATAGGCCAACTTCAGCACTTCACAGTATTACTTATTTTGTTTTATAAGAAAATGCAAATTCTTTTATGAAAAAATATTCATGTGGTTATGCAAATTTACGGTTTGATTTCTCTACACTTGCTTGACATTTTGTATATTTTCGTTTTGGTTATGGTCAAACAGACATATTGGAACTAAAAATAACAATAAATACTTGTTTTGAAGCAGAAAGATCAGAAAGATCAGAAAGATTTGAAAGTCAAATTGTAAACAAAATAAAACAAAATATACTGATCAAATAAAATTTCTTACTATCAAGCAAATATATTACTGCATTTATATTTCAAAATATCATTTTTTTCAACTGGTACATTCTACTTAATCCCAGTTTATTAAAATAAATCATATGACTTGCGGCGTGAACGGTTAATAATTAACTCTATTATTAACAATTTATTAACAAAATTATTAACAAGAACATTATTAGTTAATAAATAAATGCTGCTAAATAGTTTTTAACAAACTTTAAACAAAAACTTTATTAAATCCACCAACTTTTCGATATAAATCTAATAACTAAAAACAAAAAGTATTACAACGAAACCAAAATCCACATGAGGGTGTCGACTAAATCAGAAAAAACCATTTACTCTGAATCGGGAATGACAAAACTTTTTTGAATTTTTTGTATATGTCAACCCATTACAAATTTTTTAATTGTTTTGCTGTAGTTATAGCCATTATAATAATTTTAGAATTCATGAGTCATCGAGAAAACAATATTTTATTTTGCAACAACTTCACACGAAGCCTTCTACTCAACTGATGTTGATTATATTAGCAATATAACCTTTTAATTTCGCATTAAAGTAGAACACCACAGTTATGACGATTTTTACTAAAAGTTAGATATCAACTTAGATATTAATTTTTGTTTGACAAAAATATAATGGAATCGAAAGCTCAGATTAGGATGTATCCAACGGTAATAGTTTCATCGTTTACCGAATGTTCTATTTCGATATATATTTTGATGAATTTAGTGCTCAAAAACAGTTTTTGGCCATTTAAAAAATTTGATTAGCTCGGTTTTTCCTGCAATTTTATAGAAAGTTAACGAAAAATAAGGGGCAACTTTTAGATATGGTTCGGAGTAAAACGTAATTCAAAACTTTAAGAAAATTAAAAAAATCGATAAAAGATACTTTTAAACAAACGTTTTGAAATGTAGTTTCTCGGCGTCAAATCAAGATGGGCCAGTAGCAGAGTGGTTAACGTGTGGGACTGCGATCATCGGACCCGCGGGTGGTTCGAGTTTCTCGCAGGCACTGTTTTTAACGTCGAAAAAAGTTTTAAGTTTTTAATTAAAAAAACTGTTCTTTATTCAAGATACGCTAAATAAAAAATGAAAAAAATTGAATATTTTTGGTAATGAATTTTTTTATAATATAATGTATTTTTGACATGTATTTTATTGGTGTCATTTAATAATTGTGGACGATAACAATTTTTTAAGAAAAATGAATGTCAAAATTGAATGAGCAGGTCAAATTACGTTAGTAAAAATTAATTAGAAAAGATCTGCCGTCAAAATCTAACTGTGGTGTTCTACCTTAAGTTATAAATTGAAATGGAATAAACTTTTTTTCCTTTTAAACTCCTACAGTTACAACTGCGAGTGTAGAAATGTGGTGGTGTTGACGTAACAATATTTACATTGTTTATAATTTTATCTAACCCTTAAAACGAAACCCGTCTTAAACGCCAAAGCAAAACAGCCAAATTGCGCAAACTGCGCAATGATAATTGCAATGCTAATTTTCCGATTTTTAAAACCTTTTGCTATTTTGCAGGCTAAAAAGTTAGTTTGAAACGAGGAAAGGAAAGGCGCCACTGCTGTTCAATAATAAACTTCGCGTTAGATTTTAGCAGCGGCGTTTTATCACCGCCTTACACACAAAGCAGTCAAACGCTATACAAACTCCGTGTCTGAGCAGCGATAACAATCAGAAAGGGTTCAGCCCTCAACACGTACAGCAGCTGGATGCGGTTTACATTTTCTGCGACATGGGATAATAAACAAAACAGGTTTAAAGCATAAAAATTGCTCAAATATATTTGACACAAAATAATTCGATTAAATTCAATTCCACCATCATCTTAATTCGTGGTTAAACAAAATTCACACAACAAATGAAGAACAATAGGATTTTTTAACAAAATTTAATGCCATGATGTACATGCTTTCTGGTTTGTATTTTGATTTCATTAAGTGTAATTTAAACATATAAAAAATGTCTAAAAACAATACACAGCAAAATTAAAAACATTATAAAAAAATATAAAAACAGTATTAAAAAAACTATAAAACAGTTTTTTGCTGTCTCCTACTAGCATTCACTCTGCCTCCAAGCAGGTTTTGCTGGCTCCTATATTTGAAAAAAGAACGTTTATTTAAATCGTATAAAGCAGGATACGCAAGGCCGATTTTCCTTAGCACTAATTGTCAACCAAATACTATATACAACAATATTTACAAATATTAACATTATCACAATGTAGCTTGTCTCAGTCGGAACTCGATCCAAGGACCTTTTGTATGCAAGACATGCGTTCTGCCAGTGCGCCATAATTTCGAATTACTGAAGGTAGCTTCAGAGCCCTCTCTACCGGTAGCATAATTAATCACCAGAACTTCCATAAGCTTGAAGCTTAGAAAAAAATTGCGTAAAAAACGGAGTCAATCAGAAATAACTTTAACCGTATTTTTATTATGATATTGTTCTTTTCTTTATTTAATAAACAAATCCGCCAGTCAAAACACGTTTTCTTTTGCTTAATAGTCAATGCCATATTTTGATCAAAAGAAGAGTATCTTAATTACATATTTTGACAATAATTTGTAAGTTTTCATATTAAAACAGGCGAATTCTAACAAAATTTTGCAGAAAATAATTATATGAAGTCAAAAGCTTAAATTTTAAATTTGGTTCCATTTCGTCCAATAATAAAGCATGGGATTAATTTACCACTTTTTGTTTATCCCAACTGAAACTTAAAAAATTTACAACACTTTTGTGTATAGGCTTAAAAAGATTAGAATAATTTGTTTTACTCGTTTTTAATTTAAAATAATGGTCATATATTTAACAATAATTTTTTTCAAAAAATACACATAAAACAAATATAAAAAATAATTGAACACTTTCGTTTTATCCAAAGTAATGTTCAAAACATTTTTTTCTTTGGTTTTTTTAATTGTTTTAGGGTTTCCCATTTTTTTTCTATGTATCTAGTGTTTTTAAAATGTTCTAGTACATTTTCCACTCTAGTTTTTTGCTTTTTTTGTACAATTATTTTGATAATTTTTTGTCTCAACTAACCATACTTCATTGTGTGCTGTTTTGTGCATAAATAAATTCTTTTTTTAAAACTACTGTTGCCGACTTGGGTTTTTTGAAAAAAAACACAGTAATATTCACATTTATTACTGGTCTAAATTGAACGGGACCTAATTCGTAAGTTTTTGGCTACCTAAGCTTCCTTTCTGCCGAATTTCGTCCTAATCCGTTGACTATGAACAAATTTGATTTATTTAGGATAAATCAAGGGGGGTTTACGTTTAAGACTTTAAGACCTTTAAGTTTAAAGTTTTAAGACTATTAAAAAGTTGACCTTTAAGACTTAATATTCAGCCGGGAGCTTACGATGATGAGCTTTAGTTTACTTGTAAGTTCTCGGTAAATATTTTCGTTTAGTTTTAAAATTAAAAGAAAAAGATAAAGAAAAAGTCCAAGATTCTTTAACAAAATATTTTTAATTAAGAATCAGCTCATAAGTATGAATCAATCAGCATAATATTCTAAATATATAAAAACTTGATATAAAACAACTTAATTTACATATTTCGCAATAAGTGCTTTTAAAATTGAACTGGAACTAATAATAACCAACGAAAACCCCCGTCACTACTAATAAAAAAAAAAAAAGAAGGGGCGCCGCAAAAAAACACAAGGAAGAAATAAGCACACAAAAAGCAGGCCGCAGATTATATTAAAAAAGTTAGAAAAAGCAGTCAATAATAGTGAAAAAAAAACTACTACTACTACTACAAGAAAGAAAAAAAACAAAATGAACACACACTTTTAGAACTTTTAAAATTTCAAATACTTTTACTTTTACTCTTACTCGACTTTTGAAATTTCAAATACTTTTACTTTTACTCTTACTCGGATTTTCCACTGCGGTAAATACTTAAATTAGTTTAAGTAAAGCTTAAGTAATTTCAATGGGTTGATTTCCTATGGCTCTGCTATAAATAAATGGCAAAAGACAATTTTTTTATGCCGCTAACACGCTAAAACCATTTATTTTGACTAAAAAACTTATTAAAATGATAATTATGCATAAATTTAGCAAAAAAACTTTAAAACGGAGCTCTGGAGCTCCAAAAACCGGTATTTTGCTCCGGTTCAAAATTACTTTTATTATACTTTTACTCTTACTTTTACTTAAAAAAATAGGTCTTACTTTTACTTTTACTTTACTTAAATAAAATTTTGACCATTACTTTTACTTTTACTTTACTTAAATTAAAAAATCACAAATTACTTTTACTCTTACTTTACTTAAATTAAAATTTTTCAATTTACTTTTACTTTTACTTAAAATAATTCAAAATCAATACTTTTTACAACACTAGTCTTTAATTGGCTTAAATTGGTGCGTTTTGATATTTTAAGACCATTGAGTCACTGTAAATCATGTCAAAATATCCTCAGTGGTTTAGGAAATACACATCTTCAGTGGTTGAGGAGATTCAGTGGTTTAGGAGATTATTTTCATTAGTTTCACATTAAAAATGATCTAATAACTCATTCTCAACAACTTTATTAAACAGATATTCTTCACAAAGATATACAGACATAAAAATAAATTTAAAAACAAAAATTTCAAATACTTTCCGTTGTTATCATTATAACTTAAAAAATAGCTAAAAAGTTTTATCATTCTTCTATGTATGTTTTAAAACGAACAACTTTAAGGCTATCTAAAATAAATTTGGTTGCATGTTAATTTGACTTACAATTTAAGTTTAAAAAGCTGTAAAGGTTCAAATGAAATATGGTAAATTTGAAGAGAATGCTAAAAATAAAATTATTAGTTTTAAAATAAAAAAAATCTCTAAACAAACACTTTTTGTAAAAAATCTAAATTATTTTTATGTTTATTTGATGAAAAATCAAAAAAATTTAATAAGCTCAAATTGATAAAAGCACGCAAGGTCAACTCACTAATAACTCAACTACTTGTTTACTCTTGCCTAATTTCCTGAAAAAACAACACCCCAACAAAAAAAAAAAACCACAAAAAAAAAAAAAAAAACAAAAACACAAAAAAAAAAAAAAAAAAAAAAAAAAAAAAAAAAAAAAAAAAAAAAAAAAACCACAAACCAAAAACAACAAAACAAAAAAAAACAAAACCCCCCCCACCCCCAGAATAGGGATGCATTGAGCACCAGATTTTAATTGTGAGCTGAGCATTACTTAGTACTCACAATTAAATTAATTGTGAGCTTGAGCCTGAGTACTCACAATTAAATATATGTGAGTACCAATTGGTATTGAGCATTTGTGAGCCTGGCGAATGTTTAAAATATACTTACGTATAGCATAGATTTTAGGAGAATCGTATGTTGTAAGCACAGAAGGGAATGACCGTAGTCCGCAGAAATGGGGGCTATGGGTGGATAGAGCCCTCAAATGAGGTCAAAGGGCAGAACAGCAGCAACGGGTCCTTTCAGGACGACTTGAAAGGGGCTGAATACCCCCCACCCCTCAGGAGAAAATTTTAAATTTAAAACTGTAAAACACCAAGACAACCCAGAACACATACCGCAAAACACTTGATTTAACTAGCATATGAATTTCAGATAAAATTAGGGTTTTTAATTAAAAAATAAATGTAAAGCCTCATGGCGTGTAAAAATGACAGTGGATATAAACAATCATATTTCAACTACAAATGTTTTATTGAATAAGTCAAACTACAACATGATGTTTTTCTTGATTTTATAGATTTATCAAGTTTTATTGCAATTTTTTAGCGAAAAGAGCTATACTTATTAAAAAAACAAAAATCTCTTAATACTAACACTAAAAGTCATATACCTTTTGTATAATTAAATTTAAATATAAAAGGCGTTTTGTAAAAAATGTAATATTGAAGACTGACATTTTTAATATTTATTATCAATTTAGTTTAGTCAAATTAAATTTAGGATAAATGTTTATGTTTAAAGCAATTTAAACTAATTTTTGTATATAAAAATATGCTTTAAAATAGAAAAATAACCATTTTTATGTAAGAAAAAAATTTGAATAGAAATAGAATAAAAAAATTAGAATAAATACTTGTATGTTCTAATGATATTTATATAATTAGCATTTTTACGTATTTTTAATAGCATCTCAACATGTCACATGAAACAAAATTGTTGTGATTATGAATTTTTATTATTTAAACTTCCCAGGGTGAAATTAAGTATATTATAAAAACATTTTTTTAGCTTTTTGCACAAAAAATGATATTGAATATAGAATAAACATTAAAGGAGCATTGTCACATATCAAATTCCTATAACGCCTTGAATAAACTACTCTTAATACAAAACCTTTAATCTACCTCGACCAATTCGACAACATTTAAAAATTTCAATTTAATCGGTTCAGTAACAAAAAAGTTATATGATCCTGCGTTATAGGTATTTAAATTGTGACAGTATGTTCTCTTAAGTAATTATATCTCGCGAACGAAGCCACCAATTTTTGTAGAAAGTGTGTAAAAACTAAAAAGCAAATATTTTCACACATCGATGTAATTCTTTTATGGAATGGACCCTTTTGATTAATTGTAAAAATATTACCTTGTGCTCCGAAATCTTGTAACAATTTTTCGTCGAAATATTTAACAAAGCCAAAAATAAAGCTTTTTATAGGGCGTTTTTTTACTAAGCAAATTTTAGTGCAAAAATATATAAAAAACCAACGTATTTTTATGTTCATTTTGAAACCTTGATTAAAAATTTTTATAAAGTCTTTGTCAAGATATTAGTGTTTTAGTGAAAAAAACCTGCGACTTTTACCTTAAAACGGTCGGCAAATTTTTGGCATAAGAAAAAATGCTGAATTTAAGTCTCTTATGAAAATTTTTATTTAAATGGAAAAGTGTCAATTTTAAAATTTTAAAATGTTTATTTCGATAGAGTTTTCAACAAAAAAACGCAAAAAATATGATTTTATTAAATACCTGTACTGTTTATTGAACGGTTTTTCGCTTTCCATGTTTCACAAACAATGGGGTAACAATCTCAGGGTTTTTTTGAAGAAAACACTAATATTTAGGGAAATCATTTGATAAAATCAAAATAAATCAGGATGTAAAAATAAAGTTAACAACATGACGCCTGTTTTTTTATGTTTTCATAACAAAACTTTTTGCAGTGAAGAAGGCATTGTTCCAGGATAAAATGATTAAAAAAATCCCTATTTTGGCCTTTTTTAAATGGTCTAAAGGTAAAAAACTGTTACAAGGTTTGGAACGCAGAATAAAGTTTGGTCAAAAAATAGTCGAAATCGAAGAGAAAAATTTTTTACTGCATTTTTAAGTGTTTATTCTAACACACATTCTTTTTATAGAAAATTTAGTTTTTTTAAATCAAAGTGCAAAACCAAAAGATAAAACCATGGGTAAAACATTATGCAATTTATCAAAAAATCTTTAAGTCCTGTATAAAGAGTGGCGTCCATATAAGCCATTGAATAAAATGCCTTTTGAATAGTTTTAAAAATGACACATTTCTTTGAGTTATGTCATCATAATGACCTATTTTTCATTAATTCGCGTGAATTTAAATAGATATTTATTTACGTGAATTTAGGTAAATTGAATTGTTCCATTATTAAATTAAAACAAACTCTTTATTATAACTGGCGTGAATTAACAAAAGAATATGACTTTAAAATAAAAATGTCATTTAAATGGACTGAAATAATGTTGTTATAATCGCATATTATAATAAGGCTTCTTATTCAGGATTTAAACATCTTTTGGTAAAGTATAATATATTTTTTAATTTTTATTGTCAAGCTCACAATTAAGCTAATTAGCGTGGGACAATTGGGAGCGAGAGCCGGGGAGGAGGTGTGATGAGGACGAGCGCGAGCTTAGTACTCACAATTAAATAATTATTTATTTTATTTATTTATAGTATTTTTATCTATTAAACTGTCTTTAGTAACTGTATTTTTAAACCAAAAAAACTTTTTAAAGTTTGAGACATTTTTGCTTATGCGTTAAGTCTTAAGCTTATTATCATGTTGCGTTTTTTATAATCTCTATTCTATTGTGCTTGTAGTGTATTTTTGTTTTTGTGAATATTTGGTCAAAAAGATATTGAACCTAAGGCGAAATATATAAAGCAAGGCACATTTAAAATCAAGTGGATTGTCTAAATATATTTACATCCGTTTGTTCACAATGTTGAAGAGCTAAAAAAAAGAAATATAAAGTAGTTGATCTTCTTCAATTAGAACATCAAGAATGAACATGGAAAGTTTAAGCATCTTTAAATAACCATGCTAACTTTGCATATTCAAACCATTTGTTTATGGTCACGATCGATAAAGTAAGTTCTTTGCTAGTGCTTGTCTCAGAGTTAGCTATAATATAAAGCAAAGCCTGTAAGCAAGCAGAACAGCTAGAACTTTTGTACAAGTAGATATGTACATAGCGTAGTGTTGATTTTCTGGATATTAGTACTTGCTCAATAGAAGAGCCTTGTCAAATCAGATAGATTAAGGGAATTTAAATTTAATCCCATCTGACCCAACTGCCCTTGGCGTTTTGTGCGATAATTTTAGACGCCTTCTGACTCGCACTCATCAGTAAAATATCAAGGCAAGAGTAAGTACTAAATTCAAATAATCTGAAAAGCAAAAAACAACCATTCCAAAAACATACATAAATACATTAATCAATAAAACAACTACCTGGTCTTGCGTCATAATAGGTGGTGTTTTTTTAAAAGCAAATATAAACTATAAACACACAATTATGTAAAATAGCAGCAGCAGTAATACAAAAATATGGTAGGAATTTCTTGTGTATATACTTTTTTTAGACAAAAGAACTAATTAGTATTATGTAATCCTAAATGTTGATTCTTTGTATGGAAGGGGTAACACCTGCATCTGAACAGGATTGCAGAACTATTATCATGCCATGTTTGTATGTGGTGTACTATATCTAGAATTAACCTTGAATAGACTTGAACTTTTGATACCATAATTAACAGTTGTATGTTGTGGTAAAGCGTTAATAACAAACAAATTGCAAATTTTTATTTATACTATTATTTTTTTAAAAATTTTTTAAAAACAATTATAACGCAATGGTACATCCCAGGAAAACTGGCTGCAGCACAAAGGCTGCGTGCACATTATGTTTTTAAACAATTTTTTTTATTTATTACATTTGGATATATGTGCAAATGGTACATCCTGGAAAGATTCTAGGTGCAGCACACAGGCTGCTGACACACTATATATAGAACAAACAAATTAAAACAATGCGCATATAAAATAATTACATTGTGCAAGACAATATTAGCAAAACACGCGCAATGGTACATCCTGGCACAAAAAACCAGGTGCAGCACAAAGATTGTTTGCACAGGCATCTTTATATACAAGTTAATATATACAATTTTGTTATATGTGCAAATGGTACATCCTGGAAAACAAATTCCAGGTGCAGCACAAAGGCTGCTTATACAATTATATAAAACCATAAAATTAAAATAAAACAGTGCGCAAATAAAGTAATTACATTTTATATGACGAAATTAACATAAAACGCGCAATGGCACATCCTGGTAAAAAAAACCAGGTGCAGCACAAAGACTGCGTGCACAAGTGTTTTTTTATACACAAATTAATATATACTGATATATGTTAAAATGGTACATGCTGGAAATAATCTTCCAAGTGCAGCCTAAAAGCTGCTTAGAATTTACATACATTTACATGCATACATATTGATTTTATTGAAAGTTGTTTTTAATAAACTTTTTAACTTGATTTTTATTAAACAAAGAATGTCTAATGAGAATTTGTCGGTATTTTCTTGTAAACTCTTTGAATTTAGCAATAAGGTTGTGTTTAGGAAATTTCCTACTTAAAAATGTTTGATACAATACAGCTGTATTGTTTTCTCAAAAAAACTTTCTGGTTGACTAGAAATCCTTCCAATTATTGCAAATTTTCATAAAATCCTGACAGGTTATAGCAATTAAATCATCCATGTAGCGTTGAACATGATCGAGTTGTTTTGACAGAAATCTGTTTTTGGATCAGTCATTAACTAAAATTCAAGCATTGGTAAAATAAGATCTGCTAACAGTGGACTGCAGTTGGTTCCCATAGGTATTCCACTTTTTTGTTTAAAATTAGCAAATTTAACATAGGCGTTTTCAATGAATTTTTATGAATTTTATGAATTCCACCAATATTTTATTTCTGCTTTGTTTAAGTTAATATATTTTGAAGAGAGATCATTTGTAAACCAGCATTTTCTTGTTATTAGGTTTACTGCTAAGTAAACTTTGTATGAATTTTTGAACACCATGTCCAAAAGTTTGAAGATATTTTCCTTTATAACAGCAGTAGGCTGTATATAAAGTACTAAAATCAGCAGTAATCATACTTTTGAAGTTTTTGATATCTGCTATTTTAAATATTATGACCAAAAAGCATTTATTCCTGTTCTTGATTTAATAGTTGAGCAATATTTTTCAAAATGCTGTCGGAAACTTTTCAAAATTAAACCCAAAAGTAGGCTAAGGTTTCTTTTATGTTTTAATTATAGTCCAGTTTTGCTTACATCAATTCGCGTGAAAATCATGGGTTCTAATGTAGATGATTATATTTTAAATTACCTTGTTAAAAAAATTTGATTACCAAAGAACAGTTAGGATTTATTAGCAAAAAGTCTGTGGGGCTTTAAATTTTACTTACTTTGAAAGATTAAATAACAGCAATAGATAATACAAAATCCGTAAATGCTATTTACGTGTTTTTGCTAAAGTTTCTGACACTGTCAGTCATAAGAAACTCATTTTTATAAATAGTAAATATGGCATAGGTTACCAGCTGCTTGCTTGGATTAAAAACTTTTTAACAAACAGACGTTTAAAAAAGTTGTTGCCATTGGTGACTATACTGTATCTCTGATTAGAAGAAGGTTTCAAGTGGCATTCCTCAAGGCAGTGTTTTAGGTCTTTTGCTTTTTCTACTGTACATAAATGATGTCCCTGACTTCTTAAAAAACTTTAAAAAAAAATTTTAAACATTTTGTTGATGATGCCGAGTTGTGTCGAATAACATATTCTTCAGACTCCTCTGATGAATTTTCCAAAGATCACTCGAACCCTTTCAGTTCCACTCATTTTAGTTCCAGTACTATACTGGTACTGTACTGCATTAAAAAATTCAAAAAACTAAAATACTGGTACTGTACTGTATTAAAATTTCGGTTTGAAAAAATACTGGTACTGGTACTGGAAAAAATAAGGAAATTAGAAAATACTGATACTCGAACTGATTTTGGTTCAGTTCCAGTACCAGTACCAGTATTGATAAGCAGGTTTAACACAAAAAATCTCAACTGGTGTTTTTCAGCGCAGGCGTAATGGGTGCAGTGAAAGCTCATATTATTATTGTAAAACAGGGCTGGGTTGTTTAAAACAGATAAGTGGTCCCTAGTTAGGGGACCTCTTAAGTTAAGTCGATTTTTGAACAACCCACCCCAGATCTTTATCATTGTAAACAACTGCAAAATTATTCGGTGAATTTTTTCCACATTTTTTCCCGCAATTATTTTGCATATAAAAATGTTAAAATTCTATACAATTTAGCCTATAATTTTGAATCATGAATTTTAATGTTCACTTGTTTTTCATTAAAATTTAAATTTGAAGCTTATTAATATGGACCTACCTAGCATAACAAATTTTTGAGTCCACGATTCGGCCAAGAAATCTAAATTCGTTATGAAATAAATAATTTTTACCCGTTTTTTTTAAATCAGAGATTTAACAACAATATTAAAACAATTTCAAGTATTTTTTCTAATTTATTGCCATTGTTTAAAGCAATTTTTTTATTTAACTAAGGTTTTCATATGTAAATTTTTTGGTTTAATAAGAAAAACAAACATTTTGTAATGCTTTAATTTAATGCAAAAAGCCGCTAAACCTGTTTATATATGTTTTATTATTCGTAGTACTTCTAGTTTCAAAATTATTAGAATGAAATGCATGTAATCTGAGAAGAACTTTGTTTTGTGGTAAGACCACGGACCCAAATTTCGTTAAGCTAGGTAGGTCCATTTAAATGCGTCTTACAAAAAACCAAATACTGTAAAAAAATTCGAAAGACTACATTTTGAAAACAAATTGATCCACACATAATTAATTTGTTGTGATAAGATGCAAAATAAACAGTCGTTTAACCAAAGATGAAATTTTTTTATTATTTTCGTTTCAATTTATTTTTTGGTAAGATAATGAACATTTTAATTAAACATGCATTACTTTTGCGGAAATTTTGGTTAAGCTTCGAAAATCATACAGGAAATTGCCTTTTAGTCTCCTAAAATAAAATAATTCCTCTCCAAAGCTTCGATCAACATCACTTATTAAATTATTTTATAGATTTGAAATTAAGAATACAAATTATTATTTTGACCCTAAAAACTTTAGGTCGGGTTTTTAAAAGCGTTTTTAAGTGTTTGCTCTAAACACTAATATAAAATTACTGTGTGTTGAACTAAATATGGATACTTTGCAAGATAGGATTGATAATGCGCGCCCCGATTATGATAATGCCCTCTGATTCGCTTGGAGCCAACAGCACAGTGGCGTGCCAAGGGGGCGGGGTGGTCGTGGGAGGGGGCGGGGTGGTCGAAGGAGAGGGCGCGGTAGTCGAGGAAGAGGGCGTCCGCCTCCCAAAGTCCGGCGAAGCCTGATTTTTTCTTTATTATTAATTCAAAAACTTTCCTGATGCGTTCCAAAAACATATTAAGAGTAAAAAAAACGAAAATTTTCCCGTTTCGCGGGTAAAATTAAATTTAAAAATAAGGCCCCAATCTTTTTAATTGATCTTTACACAAGATAAACTCCTGCAAAAAATTTTGAAAGGATCTTTAAAAAATAAAATTGTTTAAGTATTGAAAAATAAAATAACAGTTGCGATCACAACATGGCCCTAATTGTTTATAATTTTTCACAAATAAAAACGTTGAAAATGGTTTGTTGGGTTCCTGAATCTTTAAGCCTAACACCTAGGCTATTAAAAAATTTTCTCCTTCGGAAAACTCGTCTTTTGGATGTGATTTTGTAAACGCACTTTTTAAAAGACAAGCTTCTCATATTTTTTTACTAAAACAATGTATTGAAAACCTTTTTTTACGTAAGCTTAAGCAAAAGCCCAAAATCAAGCAAAATTTTTATCATGATAAACTTTTATTATTTGATTTAGTCAAAAAAACTGAGAACCTAAGCCTCAGCAAAACCTAAAAATCAAGTAAAACTTTATCATGGTAATTTTATATTTAATGATGCTTTTTGAACTGAAGACTAAAAAACTTATTTTTTTCCCTAAGCTTAATAATGCTTTACTTGCTAGAAATAAATCTTAAATCAAAGAAAACCCAAAAATCAAAGAAACTTTTATCATTGTGGTGGAAGCTCGCATTTTTGAAAGTACGTTTACAAAATCGCATCCAAAAGACGAGTTTTCCGAAGACAAGATGTTTAAAAGACGAGTTTTCCGAAGACAAGTTGTGGAAGATGAGATGTTTAAAGACGAGATGTAAAAGACGAAATTTCTGGACATCTATTGAAGGGGATGTTTTGACGGCTCCACGTAATAATACCAGCGTAAAAATTCCTTCGACATTTGACTTTCTTGCAAATAACATTCTGGTAAAAATACCATCGGGTAATTTGACAATCTGACTGATTCACCTTCGGGCTTATTTTTCCTGAAACTAAGCAAAACCTAAAATTTAAGCTAAATTGATCAATGGTCAATTGGTCCGAATGTGAAATTACCCGATAGTATTTTTACCAGAATGTCATTTGTCGAAATTTTTTTGGCGAAGGTATTTTTACGCAGGAATAATTACTAGGAACGGTTTTGACTTACAAATTTTTAAGTCCGTGTCTTAGGTGGGCAAGCACTAAAAGACACCTACCACACCTACTACACCTACTACACCGACCGACCTAAGCAACCTAAGCAAAACCTCAAAATCAAACAAAACATTAAATTTAGCTTGATTTTAAGGTTTTGCTTAGGTTGCTTAGGGAAATTTTTAGAAACAAGAGGAGTTTCACCCCTCGGTTGGTCGGTCGGTGTAGTAGGTGTAGTAGGTGTGGTAGGTGTCTTTTAGTGGTTCCGAGCAATCTCCCAACAAAAAGGGTGAATCTCCCAACTGTGGAATCTCCCAACAGTTTGTGGAAAGTCCCAACAGAATCAAAAAATACGTTTGCAACAAACACCATTTTATTTTTTAGTCAATTAACACTATAATTAATAAAAATATAGCATTAAATACGGAAAACTCGTCTTTTGGATGTGATTTTGCAAACGCACTTTTCAAAAGACAAGTTTTTCCTATTTTTTAAATAAAACAATCTATTGAAAACCATTTATATCTAAGCCTAAGCAAAAGCCAAAAATCAAGCAAAATATCATGGTAAACTTTTATTAAATTCTTTATTCAAAAAACTGAGTACCTAAGCCTAAGCAAAACCTAAAAATCAAGCAAAATTGTATTATGGTAAATTTGTTTTTAATGATGCTTTTTAAATTGAAGAGTAAAAACCTTATTTTTTCCTAAGCCCTAAAGCAAAACCCAAAAAATCAAAAAAAAATTCTCATTGGGGTGGAAACTTGCATTTTAAAAGTACGTTTACAAAATTGCATAATTCCATTTATCATTCATTTAATGCATTTATTTATTTTCGGTTGTTTAAAATTATCGTGTTTAACACCGGTTTTGCAAACGTATTTCTAATATTTGAACTGTTGGGAGTTTCATCGATTGGTTGGGACTTTCCACGTTGGGACTTTCCTCAGTTGGGACTTTCCCCGATACCCCTCTTAGGTGCTCCTTGCACAAGGGACACAAATAATTTGGACTGAATACTAAATTTGAATTAAATAAATGAATGCAAGGGAAGGACGAATATGTAAAGCTTTTAATTAAATGATTAAATTTAAATGAATTGTCAGAATTAAAAAAAAGTAAACTGCCAGGAAGCAATGGGTAGCAAAGGACCAACTGCACGAAAAGCAGAATTAGGACCTCCGCCAAGATGGTTAAAGTGTCCTCGAAAAGGAAGCTTTATAGGAAGTAAAAATTGAATTTTAAATGTTATTTGTTTATTTATCAGGACAGAAAGAATAAGTGACTAGTCTTCTGTGTTTTTTTAATATAAAGCTTTTTGCATTTAGTGTTTGTTATTTTTTTTAAAACATTTTTTATTCAAACATGTTAACAAAAAAGTCACTTCAAATATGTTGACAAAAAAAGAAAAAACTTTTTACCAACTTAAACCATCTGTGAAACTGTAAACAGAAAAAAAATGTGCAAAAAAATCAGAAAACAAATCATTTGCTTACAATTTGTTCAAGCTATGTATAATTTTAAAGCACTCATATATAAATCAGTTTTGTCTCTTAGGTCCTTTAATCTTTCTGAACCTAGGTAATCCAGTCTTTGTTCATAACCAATAGGTAACAACTTGCATTTATAAAACAACCTTCTAGTGAAATTTTGTTGCACTTTTTTAAAACATTTATATCCTTTTTTAAATAATTGTTCCAAACTGCACTAGCGTACTCCGGAATTGGTCTAACATGGACTTATACTCTCTGAACAGATTATTTCTAGAGTTTGAATTGAATGTTCTAAAAATTAGTGATGTCACTCACACTCTCATTGCTTTTTTGCTGTGATTTCACAGTGTTTAGAGAATTTAATCATGAGATATATAAACAGCTAGGTCACGCCCCAATTCTGTAATTGCAAGTACATTATTACCAAAATTATATTTACAAATTAACTCCTTAATATCCGCAAAAAGTTGAGTTCCTCAGGGTTCTGTTTTGGGGCCGTTTCTTTTCCTTATATGTATATAAACGATATTGTTGATTTTTGATTGTGTTAAGCACTTTTTCTTTGAAATCGAAAAACTATATGGGTAAAATGTACTCCAAAAAACGATATGGGTATTCGGGGTTTTTCGGATTTTAACCCCCTCCCCCTAATTTGGGGTTTAACCCCCCACTCCAAACCAACTTGTCCATGTATGGTCTTGGGGTGTTCCTCCAGCTGCCGGAGGTGGAAACTTTTAAATATACACTTAAAACTTGCTTAAAAATTGTCTCCAGCAATTCTTATAGTTATAGTTTTAATTTTGTTTTTATAACCTAATTCTCACAAAATCTTTATTACATAAATAGCGGCATCAAGCCGACGCGGAGCGTCGACTGGGGGGTTTGGGGGTGCCCCCCACCCGCCGGAGACGAAAATTTTTGAAAATACGCACTAAAACTGCTTAAAAATTATGTCCAGCGAGTCATATGGCAATAGTTTTACATGAGTTTCGGTAACCTAAAGCTTTATCAATTTGTTTGTTACTGTGGTAGGAGCACCAAGCCGACGCAAGGCGTCGGTCGGAGGGTCTGGGGGCGTCCCCCCAGCCGCCGGAGGCGAAATTTTTTTAAATAAGCGCTAAAAACTGCTTAAGAATTTGTCTACAGCCAATCATATAAGGATAGATTTACTTTTGTTTTTATAACCTAATTCCTAAACAATTTGTTTCTTACAGCTTTAAATTAGTATTAGTATGATGTTAAAATTTTGTACTATATCCAAATAAGGTTTTTTCTTAATTCTATTAATATTAAGAAACAACCTGATTTATATATAATTGGCTAAATTATTTAAAAATATGCGCGATTGCAAGGAATTTGTAACTTATAAGCAAAAAGTGCGGTTGAACAAATAAAAAGAAAAAGTTTCACCTTTCCGCAAAGCGAACAAAATTTTTACATTGGCTAATTTTATGCATTTAAGATGCACTACATTTTTATAACTTGAAAATAAAAAAACGTAAAGGGGGACCCTTACAAAAATGGCTGGCTTCACCAGCCAGGGGGGGGGGACCGCCCACCCCCTAAGTATGGAAACAACGAAAAGAGGGGGGGGGAGCGGTCACCCCCCGCCCACCCCCTATATACGCTACTGATATATATATATATATATCAAGAGCATGCGGGGTGAGTCATAATATAGGGGGTGGGTATATATATATATATATTATATATATATATATATATATATGAAGATTATATACATATATATATATATATATATATATATACAAAGATTATATACATAATGTAATAAAGTAGATTAGTATTTAGTACATAAAGTTTATAATTAAATTAAATAAAAAAACATTTTAGATGTCATTTTTCTCATTTTATGACATATAAGCCGTAACGATTCCATTTTTTTTAAAGTATAAGAAGATTAAAAAAAATTTTCTCCGGGAGTCAAATTTGAGGGGGGTGTCCTCCTCGGGTACCCCAAATTTAGGAGGAATATCAGCAAAATCTGAAATTTTTGGGGGTATAACCCCCCCCAACTCCCCGCTGCCCACCTATGCCTCCTGGAATTCAAAATGCAATTTATCCTATCCTGGGTAAGCACACACCCTCTTAGCTTCCAGGCCTGTGCTCACTCATGAAGATGACTCAAATGTGGCTGCAGCTTAGGGCAACACAAACCTACCCACATTCAAACAATTTTTGTAGATCTTAAAACATTTCCTAAAAAAAGTTTGCTCTCCCAAAACACACAAAAAACAAAAAATGAATTGAATTGAAATTATCACCTAGTATCAGTGGCGTGCCCAGGTAGGGGGGTGGGGGGGGGGGGAGCGGCCGCTTCTCCCCCGAAATCCGGCGAAGCCGGATTTTTTTGTAAGGGGGGACCCTTACGTTTTTTAAATTTTGGAAGATAAATTTTTTTTCTTTATTATTAATACAGAAACTTTCCTGATGCCTTCCAAAACCATAATAATAATCAAAAAATCAAAATTTTCCCGCTACGCGGGTAGTTTAAATTGACAATTTATCTTTTTATCAGTTTTTTGATTTCAAATTGATTATCCCGTTCAGTAGTTAAGGCATGTTTAATAAAACTACTATAAACACTATTAACCTTTTATTAACGTTTAAACACATGTTTTAAATGTATAGGTAAAAAACCTTAAAATTTGTAGTAAGTATCATCTGGAATTAAAATTTCTATTGTATTTTAGCTCCTTAAATTAAAATTTTCTCCCCCGGGGGGCATTCTGCCCCCTGGACCCCCCTGACAAGGGGCTCTGCCCCTTGAACCCGCTGGGGGGCTCTCGCCCCCCAGACCCCTCTATCTGGGGCTGCCACCCCCCATACCCCCTTCAGGGTTAGTATTTACCCCCCCAGACCGCCCCCCGAAATGAAATCCTGGGCACGCCACTGCCTAGTATATATTTTTTCAAAATAAAATCTGTTGTTTTTTATATTTTGTATTATAATTTTTTTAGAATTTCTTCCTTTCAAAACTCCATTATGCAAGCTGTATGATAGTCAAGTACCTGAAATATATCGTTTTTATCCAACCATGATATTTGACAGCATCACATCACAATACGTAAGAATAAAAGTTTACAAAAAATTGCAAAATATTGGTTGTAGAAAGAACAAAATAGTGTTGTTGTTCCTAATTTCCAATATCATGCTCAGGAGCTGCGGTTATTTAAAACAAAGAGAGTTCCGGAGATTCGCCGTTAAAATAAATGATTGTTTAATCAAGTTTGAAATACGTTTTAAGTTACTTTATCTGTGTTTTTAATACGATTTTTGTCGTTTTAAATAAGTTTCGAAAAAAATTTAGTTTAAAACAAAATTATAACAAAATATTTATTAGACTTGTGCACTGCCCCCCACGGGGTTTTATTGGGTGGGGCAATTCCAAACTGAGAAGGCAGGGGGGCAACTTTTTTGAAACGGGGCTGGGCAATAAAACAGGGGACAAGCAGGGGGAAAAGAGAAAAAAAGAAGGGAAAAGAGGAAAAGGGACAAAAAAGCGAAAAATAAGGTAAAAATAGGTCTAAAATAGCTTAAATACATTGAAATAGGCGATGATGGCGTCATCATAGGTCAAAAATGGCGTCATAATTTTGGTATTTTTTCATTTCTGGGGGGGCAAATCCTCCAATAAAGCGGGGGGGGGGGGCATTTCCAGACCGTGTACAGGTCTCTTAATGGCATCACTTTCACTCTTTGGTCATTCATGAGTTTATTACAAAAATAACGCAGAACTCCAGGGGTTGCTCCAGAGCTCCTAAAATGGAGCTCAGACAGAGTCAACAAAATAAAAGTTTCAGACATGTGCATGGTCCCCGGGGGGTTAAAACGGGGGGGGCATAGGTGAGCACGGTCGGGGAAGCTAGGGGGGGGCGGTTATGGGTAAATCGAATTTTGAATTCCAGGAGGGGGTCCCAGGGTTCCTACCCTAGCTTTTTAGGGGTCGACCCGGGGTGCGAAATTTTGAAATCTAGAGGGGGGTCGAGGGCGGGGTCCGGTGTCCAAAGCAAAACAGTTTTAAACCATAATAACTTTAATAATTGTTCTTTTCTATAGGATTATAGTGCATTTTATTTAAGTAAAAGCCATATTCATGTCTAAAAAGGGTGTAAAAGCATGAATATGTGATGAAAAATTGACGTTTCTGAAAAAAGAAAATTTAGTATAAAAAAGGTACCTAAAATTTTCCCGAGAGAGGGGAGGGGTCAGATTTCAAAATCTAGAGGGGCAGGGGTAAAAAATTCGGAAATTTGGGGGAGGCCCAGATTTTTCTTCTAGGGGGGGGGGCCAAAAATTCCTAGGCCAGGGGGGCGGACCACACCTGCCCCCCTCTCTTCTCACCTATGGGGGGCAATTCCAAAATGGGGAGGCACGGGGGGGCAAACTTTTTTGAAAACGGTGGGGGGGGGAGGCAATAAAACGGGGGAGGGGCAAGCAGGGGAGAAAGAAATAAAAAGAGAAAAAAAGAAGAAAAAAGGGACAAAAAAGCGAAAATAAGATATAAAAAAGGTCTAAAATGCCTTAAAATACATTGAAATAGGCTAAAAACTGCAAAAAATTCACGATGATGGCGTCATCATAGGTCAAAAAGGACGTCATAATTTTAGGGTACTTTTTCATTTTCTGGCGGGGGCGGGAAATCCTCCAATAAAGCGGGGGAAGGGGAATTTCCAGACTGTGCACAGGTCTCTTGATGGCATCACTCACTCTTTGGTCATTCATGATTTTATTACAAAAATAACGCAAACTCCACAGGTCTGCCCAGACTATTAAATGAGACCAGACAGAGTCAACAAAATAAAAGTATTTTGTAAATTGTAAAAAGTTCTCAGCTATTTTTTGTTGTTCTCACAAAAACGCCTAACAAAACGAACTCATTCGAAAATTGAAAAAAAATAAATAGCACAGATAGAAAAAACCCTGGTTTTACAGGATTTTTTATATGGACTTTAATACGGTATTCAAACATCTGACTCTCGTAAGACAAAAAATAACTGAATATTGCAAGGAAGATTTAAAACTATTTAACCATTTTAATTATTGCTGGCTATTGTTGTAGTATATTTTGTTGGTTTTTTTCGTTAATTCACTGATTTACTAGTACCAAAATGCAAACAACAAGTAATACAAATATTGTGAATATTTTATTAAATGCCTTGTTAATCTTAATAGTTGGAAACTAATTGTTTTAAATTTGATTCCCATGCTCTTATTACGTAAACAAATTCACTCAAAATTGGTAATGTTATTGTAAATATCGTAGTTTTGTATTATTTTTTATAAATATAATTTTTGGTTTAAATGAATCAAAATAATTTAAATTATTTTGTTTAAATATTCAGGAAAAAATTGGTTTATGGATTGACTTGACAAACACTGATCGGTTTTATTTCAAAGAAGACATTGAGCTTATGGAAGCTATCTACGTGAAAATGCCACAGAAAGGGTAACAAAACCAAT
>JASAMX010017347.1:0-19402 GCA_030248175.1 Microlaimidae sp. YZB2_3
CCCCGGCCCCGGCATTAGCAATAATTCTGCCCCGGTCGATCACTAGTTGGACAGAATTAGACGACACGCAAAAACTCGTGCGGCCCGGACAGTATTACACTTGTTAGTATATATGAAGTTAAATTGAATCAATAAATGGCTATTATAATGGTTTCCTCTCCATTTTAACTCGCCGAATTAAAATGACTACTATGCCATTTTAATGGAGAGTGTCATTTAAATGGAGAGGCTCATTATAATGGCATATTTTTCCGTACTTTTTTATATAGGAGTTGCACATTTTTCGGTATATTATATATTTTTGATCTTATTAGAAACTTGGCTCTTGAAATATTTCCTGGATAATCCCAGTTATTTTTAGACCCTCACCAACAGGCGACCCAAGGGTTGAGCGCTTATATAGTTGTAGATTTCAGACCTAACACCCCATTTGAATATAGATTAAGAAGCAATATTTTACCAGTATGTGTGAATTTTTCTAAAGTAAAAATGAAGAGTTTTTGACTAAATAATGATTATTTTAGAGCGAAAGGATGTGTTACTTTATTGAAAAAGACTCAAATCCTATACAAATTACAAATGAATAGTACTGGTGATCTAAACCGTTAATTTATTTACTGAGTTTTTCCGACTTTTTAAATGATAAAAAAATTGTAAATTTACTGCTGAGTAAATCGAAAGATTGTCAACTTAAAGTGTTTATTGAACATTTTACTAATTTACACGTTGAATCCAACGTTTTAAAAACAAAATTAAATCTGTATTATTAAATCCCGCCGTTTCTAGAGCTAGTATAATCAAAAATATATAATATACCGAAAAATGTGCAACTCCTATATAAAAAAGTACAGAAAAGGTGGCCTTTATAATGTGCCTCTCCATTTAAATGACACTCTCCACTATAATGGCATAGTATAGCCATTTTAATTCGGCAAGTTAAAATGGATAGGAAGCTATTATAATAGCCATTTATTGATTAATTTCACTTCATATATACTTACAATTGTAATATTGTCCGGGCCGCACGAGTTTTCCCGTGTTGGTTTAATACTGTCCAACACGGTAAAACTCGTGCGGCCCGGACAGTATTACACTTGTATATATAAAGTGAAATTAAATGAATAAATGGCTATTATAATGGCTTCCTCTCTATTTTAACTCGCCGAATTAAAATGACTACTATGCCATTATAGTGGAGAGTGTCATTTAAATGGAGAGGCTCATTATAAAGGCCACCTTTTCTGTACTTTTTTATATAGGAGTTGCACATTTTTCGATATATTATATATTTTTGGTATAATAAAATTATTAAAACTACTTTATTAAAAAAAGTTTTAACTCCAGTGGTCAGAAATTGCGTTTTCATAAAAATGTTTAAAAAAAATATAAAAATGGCTAAAAGAGTTTCAGCGGTGAAATACCTAATTAAAATTTGCAAGTAGTTGTAAAAAATTGGAAGCTGTCATCAAATCATTTTCAAAAAATTTAAGACACAAAGCTCAAAATAGCATTTTAAAAATTATCAAACTCAGTAACGGTGTCGGAAGATGGTTTATTAGTTTACAAAAATGAGACATTTGGATTATTGCTTAGAAATTGCATTATGCACTATTTGGATTATGCAAACGTGAAACGCCTAAAAGACTATAATACATTTTAAAAATTTTAAAACCGTTTGAAGATAAAACTCTAGTCTTGAAAATTGTTATTCTGTGGTAATTCGATATATGTATAACTAATAAAATATTTATCAAGCTTTTATTTCATAACATATCAAACTGAGTTTAACAGCGATCCCACCTTTTTGAAGAATTAAGTGTGACGCCTGTTTTTTGCCTTTGGGCTGCGGAGGCGGAGGTGGAGGCATTTCCATCATCTATATTTGAGAAGGAGGCATTTCCCCGCTTTGCCAGGCTTGGGATATACCTTCTTGATAGAAATAAAGATCCATGATGGCCGTTGGGGCAGCCGATTGTCAAGGTTATTTCGTTTTTAATATCACTAAAATTTGGACCCTCCATCTCCAAAAATTTGGGTTAAACCATCGCTAGTCTACAAATTACTCTGTCCCAGGAAAAATTTCTCATCGATTATGCATTTAGATATAATATGAATAACACTAGTTTTATTTTTGTTTTACAATTCCATATTGACCCTTTGTCTCACAAATGTAAGTGCAATAGAAATCACAGCTTCACAAAGCTTGGGACTGAAGCTATCTTTGTTGTTTGGCGTGACAAAAGTAGTCTTTTCTAAACGCCTTTGCTCTTGCAGCAACATCCGAAGCCAACTCTTCCAACTTTAAGTCTTCCAAGCCAAGTCTTCGCGGGCGGAGACTCATCTAAAACATTGAACGTAAAAATCATACGTTAGTAATTTGTAAAATAAAATGTACAATAGTAAGCATATATATATATATATATATATATAACGGTAATCATTTTATTTAACGATTTATATATTCATATATATATTGAAAAAGGTGACCTCTCCCTAGAAACCGAATGTTCCAACCTCTTTGAGAAATTCTGATATTTCTGAATCTCTCATTTAGAGATTCACCGGACGCCTGTCCCTGCCGCACCCTCCGTTCCACTGGAACAAAAGCCTCCCCAGCCGTCGTAACGACCAAAACACAAAATTTTTATCAAAAAGAAAAAAGCTTGTTAAATAACTAATAAATAAAGAGATATGTGAAGAGATAAATAAAAAGATATATTTTACTACAAATAAAAGAGATATGTGTAAACTAAGATATGTGAATACGTATAGATAGATCTTAAGAAGAATAAACTAAGATTTATACTAACAAAGGGCACGCTTTATCAAGTGCATTATGATAAAAATGCTTTAGTGTTGTCCGGCTTTATGCAAATAAATTATTTATTTATTTATTTTATTTTTTAAGGTTTTAAACAAATAACCGCAAAAAAAGAGATCGTCCGCTATATAAATTATTTAAAATAAAAGCTTTGTAGAAATAACAATCCAATTCTAAATAATAAATTACAGAATAAAAGAACTTACCGCCGGGAGACAATCCATACCTCGAGGAACGACCAGGGGTCCGGGCTCGGTTGAGAGGCACCCACCGGTGAAACTCTGTCCCTGTGTCCAAATCGTATTCAATCTTGTGCCGCAGCGGCGTGTCTTGAACTGAAACATAAAATGTTTAGGAAAAATTTAAAATGACAAAATATGGTATTTTATGATAAAAATTTATACAAATATAAAGTAAAATAATTTACCCCGCGGTCGCTCTTCCTCGTTACGCCTGACCTGGGGCGTGTGGTAGGGCGGCTAGGGCGGTCTTGGGTTGTACGGTCCGGGGCTGGGTTTCGGACCATCGGGCGAACAACCGCCACGGGTCGTCCGCGCGCGTCTAAAATTATTATTTAGTACTAATTGTTTATGTTTATACAAAATAAAAAATTACAAATCGTGGTGAAATATTTGTGAAACAGTAAAATAGTTTAAATTTAACTTACCCCAAGCCACACCATTGTTTTGCACCTCCCCACCGATTTGTTCGATTATCACCTCTTTAAAAACAAAATATATAGGTACAATACAAATGTTTTTTTAAAAACTCTTATATTGATATATGACTATTTAAATAAATTTTACCTACTCTAAAATCGTTTACATATAACTATAGATAGATACTAAATGTACTTACTCCGGATAACGGTAAGCCATTTTATTTCAAAATAATTTTAAAAAAAAACGTCTCCTTCGTTTGTTTAGAATTTAAAGGGTTTAATCGAAGTTTCATTTCATTTCCCTTGACGTCTGCAAACATGGTCTTAAACGGCCCAGCACCAACTCATATGGTATGTTACTGTTTTACTTAGCTATGTGTTTTTATCAAAACTTCATTTTTGGCCACTTTCAAGTGGTATCCGCCTTTTTTTCGCTTTCAGTAAACGATCATCGCCACAATGGCTTCTCTAAGTTTTCCTGGACTCGCTTTTGCACCTTCCGCAGAGGTGATGAACCATTGCTAAGCTTTGGTATGCTCTGTTGGAACTGTGTTCAATGTTGCCATTTCATCAACGCTTTTTCCAGGTTTGATAGTAGATCTTAAGTTCTGAGCCTTTGTTATATGGCACTATTGGTTCATAAACCAGCTGGTACTCCTACTCTGCCTCCCAGTACTGCTCGCTTTAAAAAGAAATCAATAGTATTTTTTAACATTAAGTATACCTCTTTCGATTCTCTGCAAGAATTCAGCAAAAGTTTTTTATCTGGAAGTGATAAATTTGTATCAAGGCTCACATTTAAATAATTAGTCTTTTATTAGTGTATAAAAAATTTTTAACTATTTTCAAGGTATCGTGGAGAAAAAATCATGCTTTTATACAGTGTACAACCTCATTACTATTCTAAGTTTTTGATGTGCAATTAAATTGCCAACTCTAGTAAAAATTGTTTTTTTGCGCAAAAACTACATGCGTTGCCAATTAAGTTTTTTTAGTATCTTTTTATTAAATCCGCAATATTTTAAACTTAACGTGCTAAATTGTTCTAACGCCATAAGACAATACGCTTTTGATTTCTTTTGAACACCAAGAACAAAATTTTTGAATTCCTTTGAACACTTGACATCATTGTGATATTGTCGTTAAAGCCTAAACAAAATATATTTTTTCTAAACATTTTTTGTAATTTTAAACAAATTTTATTACCTGTTGAGATTATCATTTATTCGCATACTTTTTTAGACAGTCACCACACCACAGTACAGCATTTTTGATGAGTTTGCAAAAATAATGATATACATCGAATTCTAAAACCACAATCCAACATGAATAAAAATAATTTAGGGTGGAGGTTTTCCAAATTTAGTTGTGAGTGACAGTAATAGTATTATTTTTTGAAAATAAATTGACAAAACAAAGTTTTGCAAGTTTAAATCCATACACAATTTAATTGCATCTCTGTAATTTTTTGTGGGAATTATCCTTTGCGTCGCTATAGATATAACGAAAACTTGTGTTTGTAAAACAAAAATTGGTAAAAATCAAAATTTTAAAACAGATGAGGGATTTATCAAAAAAAAATTCCAATTTAATGATTGAGAAGTTGATAAATTTTGTTCTAATAAATAGACTTATGTTTCCATTGTGTTATTTTTCCATAAAAACTGAGGTGAATTAGTGTAAGCTTTTGATCCGAATATAATTTTTGCATCCAATTTTGCTTTTGTGGAATAGTTTTTTTTGTCTAAATGGTTACAACAGCCAATTATTATCTTCCTCTGGCTTTTGTTGCGTTTATGCAATACATTTATTCAGATATAAAAACTGGTTTTATTGCACAAGTTTTTTTTTGTATTTTTATTTTACGTTATTCATTTTCAATAAATCGAAAAGATTTAATTGGGTTTAATTAAACAAACCTACAGGTTTAATTAAACCCAATTACAAATCTACAGATCGACAGTCAACAATTATCAGTCAAAATTATAGCTATTTAAATATCTACATAAGTCATATAGTACTTATTTTGTATTATAGTATTCATTTTCCTTATCTTAATTTCATAAAATAAAACTGTTTTACGTTATTAATCTAAGTTAAAAGTTATTTAAATTTTTAAAAATTATTTAAGTTATTTAAAAATATTTTGGTTAATACTGTTTTTATCTTAATGACATATCCCACCTTTTTCTTCTAATAAATTATACCATTATTAAGTTCTGCAGGCTGGTTTTTTAGAGTTTGCACAAATACAGCTTTTTGTTCACACGCGTGTTTTTTTCAGAATGGGTCAGTTGTTTGATGATAATTGAGCAAAGTTATGCTTTATGTGTAACCATATAAAAAAGACCCATGTTGTCAATTCTTCCCGTTTTTTGCGCTACCTCGATCAAAAACGGTTATTTTGCATTAATTTGTTAACTCAGAAAGTGAAATATGTGATCAAAGCGGTTTTGATTTATTCGCGTTAGCACTTAATTAACATAACTCCATACATCTCCCATTGGTTTATTGCCCTTTAGGAGACTTTAAAACTTATCGTCAAAAATTATATAATATATTATTTGGACTTGAAGTTTTGCGGTCTTTGAATTTCAAATTATTCTTAAACACATTTAAAAATGATTACGTACAAGCTTTAATATTTCAAATACCATCCAATTAAAACTAAAAGCCTTTGGACAGCAAAAATTTTGTAAGTTATTGCAACAAATATTAATTTAAAACTCTTTCTTTTTCTTAAAATTTTGTAATAATTTGATTAAAAAAATTGAATTACATTTATTTTTACTATGTCAAAAAGTTTCGCGTTTTTCAGTAATGTTTAAACCATTTTAAATTTTTGACCCATCCGGATGACATTCAAGTTTATTAAATTAGTTCAGAACAAAAGTTAAATACCATAGTCTGGTGCAAATTACCGGAGTTTGGTGCCTTTCTTTTTGTGTAAATTAGGCGGTGGGTCGCGATGGCAGCTGCTGCATATAAAAGCATCCAGGAGAAAACTGCAACCATATAGTTTTGCTCCATTCTGGCGAAGATACAGATGGGCCACAGAGGCCCAACCCTCCAGGCAGCTTATAATGCAACTAATTTTTTGGTTAATATCCACAAATTTGACGTCCAGAGCCTTGCAGGTTGCCATGTAGCTGGAAATCAAGGTGGAAAATACGCGATCCGGGGGTGCGACGTTTTCTCTGGTGATTAATTTCTGTACAGTATTCACCAAGATATGGCGGTCCCTGCAGGCCGTCAGCGAATTGTGGGAGCAACTTGAAAAAAGACGCAGGCGGTCACGGCCTCTCACAGATTGGTGATAGGAAGCCTCGTTTTTGGTTCAGGAACGTTAATGCCTTCAAAAGGGACAGGCTTTCCAACATAACCTTAATGGCGCTCTTGAACCGGTTTCATTGCTCCTGGTTGAGAGCTATTTTTCCGGCAAAAGCAAATGGATATTTTTCTAAAAAAAGTCAATTTTTTATTATATATATATATATATATATATATATATATATATATATATATATATATATATATGCGCGTTTTTAAGTAAATTATTAATTATATATCCTAAAAAACCGCTAACATGTCCTCTTGAAGGCTTATTTGGTCCAGGCGAAAGGGCGCTGACAAATAAATAGATTCCCAGCAATCGGACAAGTAATATTAAGGTTCAGGGGTGCGTCGTCCGGAAGAATCCATGCAGAAAAGAGCCCACGCAAAAGCGTGGAAAAATTAAAATCTAAAAATGAAACTGAACTATCTATTTATTGGAAGATTTTTTTAGAAATAAAAATTAAACAATTCATATTCTTCAAAAAGTGCAAAACTGAATTCATAATCGTTTGAGCGTTAAAACTTCTAACAAAATCTGATACGCATTATACCTAAAACCTGTTTTGAAGTCAGCCTCATTTCTTTACTTTAAAGGAAAAGTTCTCAATTATATGTCAATCATGTGAAAGGTGAGAACAAAGAATAAAAGATAGATGCCTTGTGGAGTTGGAAACAAGGGAACAAGCGAATTTTCTTTATCTTTAAACTTTCTTATTTCCCTTGATGATGCTCATGCATGCAAAACAAGGTTTAAGATTTAAATTTTAGCCACTCAAGCTTATGCAAGCTGGGTGTTGGGACCGTATGGGGTTGACTGTAGTTTTGTGTGTTTTCTAGCTTTACTTAGTCTTGTGAATCTTTTTTGACACACAAAGCGTTGGAATTTTCTAATGTTATAAGATTGAAACAACAAAATTTTATTTGTGTTCTTTTTCGGTTCGCTTTAAAGCTAGTTTTTGAATTTAAGGGAGCACGGATAATTTTAATTTTTTAAATATAGGATAATTTTAAACATTCGTCGCACTTCAGATCAAATATTTAAACATTCGTCCATTTATGAAGCAGTTGCGTTTGTCAATAAACCGATACGCGTCAGTCCACAATCACAAAACAAAAAAATTTAAAAAAAAACTTATTTAGAAATAGTTTTTTCGCGAGGAAAAGTGCTTCACACAGTTACAAAAATACATTCCTGCAATTTTTTTTACTTGAATACAAACAACAATATTTTTTACTATGTATAATTAAGTATTAAATCCAAATTTTTGTGCGGCAGTGGTTTCTTTCGGCACGTTTTTTTGTTTAATTTAATAGATGGTTTTGCGAACAAAGCGAAATCGATAGTGTCGGCATTTTATAGGTATTATATTTCAAAAAGAGTAACCTAGATGTTTTATGTGGAATATATTTCACAATACAACACATTTACCGCTTGCAAAAACGACAATACATTTATAAATATTCTAAATAAAAAAAATTAACAAACCTTTTGACAACCGTGACCAATATTTTAAAATTTATTTCTTTGGTACAATAGCACATGCAATTCAGTATACAGAAGTTTTTTTAAATCACTGCAAAGATGAATACAGACGATTTTTCTAAAATAATCGTTTCCAATTTTTAAATTTGGCGATGGTCCCCATGATGATAACTTTTGACCTAATAAATATTATCATGCTTCCATTTTGTCATTTAAATTTGTAAAAATTGGAGTGAATTAGTGCAAATTTTTGATCTAATTTTAGTAGTCGCTTCCAAATTTGGTTTTTAAAAAAAACGTTACAAGATTTTTTATAGATGTTTTTTAATATGAAAGTCAATTATTGTTTTCAGCTCTGCTTTACAAAATTATTGACCACAATTTACGTGTTTTCAGTGTATTCCATTGAATAAAGCTAAAGTCCAGGGCAAGGGCGCACCGCTCTCGCCAGAAAAAAAACAACAAACCCCAGCAAAAAATCAGAAATCTGGATATCCCCCCCCCGCCTCACACAAACCCCGAAACCCAAAAAAGTTTTCAGCGGTTATGTAACCAATTATTTGTTTAGTTGCGTCATGTGTTTCTCTTGTTCACGTGATATTTTTTCTTCAAAAAACTAGTATTCCCTGACGAATTTATCTTTAGTATAATGTTATAATTGGTCAATTTCTAGTATTGTTTTTGCAACGCTAAGTGTAACAAGATAATTTTTAGACAATAATCGTTTCAATTTTTTTGTAAAACAATCATCAAATTTTTCAATTTGATAATGAGAATCTTAATAACTTTTGTCTTTATACCATGCTTCCAATGTGTCATTTTTTTTTAAAAAATTGAGTTAAATTAGTGCCACCTTTTGATCGGGATACAAAAACCGCTTCTAATTTTATTTTTGTGAAAATATTTTTTGTTTGGATGATTATTATAGAGAAGCCAATTATTGTCCTAGGCAATGCTTTTGTTTTGTTTTTTCTATACCTTTATATATAACTACTTTTTATTCCTCATGGCATAATATTTTTGGTATTTTTATTTTACGTTATTTAATTTTGATATATCGAAAAGTTGATCCAAATTTTTTTTTAAAAGTTTTATAAGTAGTATAATGTAGGGTCTAATAAGTTAATATAGGGCGAAATACTGAAAATGATCCTAAAACAGATTCGGAGATTCGTTTGTTTTTTTTTTTGAAGATCCGCAGACAAAAAATACTCAAGTTAACCATATCTCCTAATTGTTTGGAATTAAACTTATTTTGAAGAGCTACTTTTTACATAGATAATTACGGTTTCTAAAAAAATTATCGGCTCGAAAACAGATTGAAGAGTGGTCAAAATCGCAAACTGTGAGCTAGCAAAAAAGTCTACCTGCAAACCGATTTCCTAAACGGGATTGGAGAAGATTACGATTTTCGCTAGTATTTTGCCTAATTTTGCGTCGATTAATTTCCCGAATCAGTCAAGAAGATACAAAAAGCAAAACAATGATTTTGATATTACTTTTTTGTAAAAAATTTTTTAAGCCATTGTGCTTTTTTCGCGAGTTGTTTCGCAGGGATAATTATATTTAGTCATCTTTTTCTAAACATGCAATTTTCTTAGATCTTTAAAAAAATCTGCCAGAAGTATTGAATCGTAAATCCGATAAGAAAAAAAACACCGTTGTTTTTGGACGAATAAGTATTTTGACTCCGCAGTGCTTTTTTTAAAAAATCTGTCGGCAGCGCGCGGAACATTTAATGGAATAGACTGCGCGCTCGAGAAATATAATTGTGGATGCGAAAACGGGGGAGTATCATCAAAACCACAATATATGAGGAAACCGATTGTTTTTTTGACAATAGTTTTTTCCCAATTCCACAAAACTTTTTCAGAATCGGTGCGCTAGGTATTGACACCTGAAAATTCTGTCAGCGGTATCTAATCAAAGATCCGATAGAAAAATATGACCTTTTTCCGACGGATAATTATTTTGACTCGGCCCTGCTGTGTTAAAAAATCTGTTCCCAGCGCGCAGTACCTCCGACAAAAGAAAACGCTTGACGGAAAAGATAATTGGCAGTTCAAAAACAGGGAAGACTATTGTCAATTTCCTCAAATTCTATAAAAGGCCATAAACCGATTATTCCAAAGCACACAGTGTCCTGGTGGAAAAGACTGTGGTGTTCAAAATAATAATTATTCATATGAAAACAGGGAGAGGTATTTTAAAAATATCTTGTTAGTCCGGGGTTTTTCCACACTATTATCCTCAAATTCACCCTGTAAGTTCCTCAAGATCCATGTTAAAAAGGTTATTTTTAATACGCCATGCAACTTCCTCGTCAAAAAATTTTTCCACACCCCGTGAATTTTCTGACGGAAGAGACTGCGTTGTCGAAAAAAATTATCAGAGCGAAAACAGAGATTAGTAATATCAAAACTAGTGATTTTCTTAACCTTCAATCTCATGCTCTGGACCGAAGCTCCGGCCATTTAAAGCGAAGGGAGTTTTGGAGCTCCGCCCATTAAACAAACGATTTTAACTTATTTAAACTTGAAATACATTAGTTACTCTGTCTGTATTTTTTAAACTATTTCTATCGTTTTAAGTAAGTTTTGAAAAAAATTAGTTTGTAAAAAAAAATTTAAAAAATATTATATGGCATCACTTTTTAATTATTCATAAAATTAGTACAAATATAAGCGAAGCTCCGGAGCTATTGAACTAGGGGGGATGCTCCAGAAAAAGTGGAGCTCCGTTTATAAGCTCCGAAACTCCGGGGCACATCACTTATTAAAACCGAATAACTTGTAATTGAGCTGTTTTCCCGACAATGACCCGATTCTACAGCGCTCAAAATCCATCCGCTCGGTATCAAACTAACAATTAAAAAACGAGTATCGTTTTTAGTTGCACAGGCATTCGTAATAAACATTTTTTAGATAAAACGACGATGCCAATCATTAAATTCAAACTTTTAAATGTTTATAAATATACAATATTAGGCTATCTAATGATATTTTTTCATTATACTTTACTTTGTATTCATATAGCAAAAAAGTGAGAGTCAGTCATATATTTTGTCGCTACAGACAAGGATTTAATTATTTTTAAAAAATATTTTACAATTAAAAAATTAGCTAACACCACTTAATCACGCTAAACAGGCGGCGGCTACTGTTCGGCCGCGCCACGTTTGGACGGCTGGCCACGGCGACCGGAGAGATGTCGTTACTACGATACAATAAGTCAAAGTCGTCATAAAATACTTGGAACTGTGATTTTTTTTATTTTTTAACACATAGATACTGTAAACCTAGTGAGTCAGAATCACGTTCACGATAGTCCAAACCGGAAGGATTCCAAGCCCATATGCTGGCAGCAAGAAACGTTTAAATTAAAAAGTTTAGAAGAATAGTAAGCTTTAAATATAGTTTTAAATTTTCTTAATTTATTTTGATTTAAAATATTAGAAAATGGTCCAAATAACCCCATGAAAACGCAATATAAATTTTCGATAAAATTCCAAAATACTTCCTTACATCATGCAATTTTCTGTTATTACTTCATAATTGATAAATTTTTTTGCTCTTCCGCAATTAAAATAACGCAATGCAGACCAGATCGCGAATTCAAGCGTTGTTTCACGAAAAATAGCATTATTTTAAAAAAATTACATTGGCAAAAATTGAGAAACATAATTATTAGAAATTTGTTTTTCGTGTTGACAAATGAGGAAACATGTTTGCAAGTAAGAAAACACTTAAAAAAGAGCATTTTTTCAGCTGCGATATTTGCCAATTTTGATGTTGATGTTGTTCAATGTTGCAACAGAGAATCTTTTTCAGAGATTATTATCAAATATTTGGGGAAAGATGCAAGGTGCAAGATTGTTAATAACGATGGAAATTATTCATCAAACAACCCTTACTTGTTTAACATCCATCTGCTGTTCTATCTTACTATATACCCTTCAAAATAATTGATTTGCAGTGGAGTAATTCTCCTTTGAAGTAAAGGAATAGGGTTGACTCCAAAACAGGTTTCAGGTATAATGAGCATCCGATTTATTTGAAGTTTCGGCGCCAAAGCGATTGTAAAATTAGTTAGGCTTCATTTGAAAAATAATAATTGTTTGATTTTGAAAAGTGTTTAAAAAATTTTTTTTATTAAGTGTTCCATCCCAGGTTATACTAATACTCGTTTTATTTTGGTGAAAGGGAGTTTCTAAAAGGGGCGTTTCTTTTAAAACATTTATCTAATAGGTGTCGACTCCATGTTCAAAATTTGCAAAAATGAAACTTCACTTAAAACCTTCAAATTCTGAATAATCGAACAAAGCGTTTTATTAAAAAATTTAATTTTTTTTGAAATAAAAATGGCTTATCGTTACCCGGAGTAAGTACATTTAGTATCTATCTATCTATCTATGATTATATGTAAACGATTTTAGAGTAGGTAAAATTTATTTTAATAGTCATATATTGATATAGGAGTTTTTGAAAAACATTTATATTGTACCTATATATTTTGTTTTTTAGAGACCCTGTTATCGAACAGATCGGTGGGGAGGTGCAAAACACTGGGGGTTAGTTAAATTTATTAACTATATTAATGTTTCACAAATAAAATGAAGATCTGTAATTTTTTTATTTCGTATAAACATAGAAAATTAGTACTAAATAATAATTTTTAGACGCACACGGACCACCCGTGGCGGTCGTTCACCCAATGGTCCGAAACCCGGTGCCCTAGAACACGACCAACCACACGACCGACCACCGCCCTACCACACGCCAGGCGTAACATACCACACGCCAGGTACACCAGGGTTCCTTGTTACGCCAGGCGTAACGAGGAAGAGCGCCCGCGGGGTAATTATTTTTTATTTTTATGTTTGTATAGCTTTTATCATAAAATACCATATTTCATCATTTTATATTTTTTCTGAACATTTTATGTTTCAGTTCAGAACATGATGCGGCTCCAAATCACATATGACCCAGAGACAGGTGATGCGCGTGTTGTGGGAATGCCGTCACAGGAGAAGGAAGTTAGCCCCTCTGGGTAAGTTATTTTCTATTTTTGTATAGATTTTTATTATAAAATACCAAATTTCGTCATTTTAAATTTTTTTCTTAATATTTAGTGTTTTGGCGTCCAGTTCCACACGTCAGACAAAGGAGAACGGCTAACTTCTCTCCAGCGGAGAAACGGTTTTGAAGAATACCGGCACAGTAATTACCATATAAAAGGATCAAAGATCCGACTGCTTTGAGTACCACCCAGATCTGCAGAAGGATCTTCACTTAATGAACACTGCAGCAAATTTACCTTGGATTCTTAAGAAGAAAACCCAAACATCAAAATTAAAAAAGAAACCGGTGAAAATTTAGAAGTGAAAAGAAAGGAATATGAACTACTTACAAATAAACTTAGAAAAATTTGGCCGAAAAACAATCAAATGCCAAAAGATCCAGTTTTTAGAAAAAGTATCCAAAATTCAAAAGCAATTACGACTCATCAAAAAAGAACAGTACCGAAACATAGTGGAAATAATTGACCCAAACGTCATAGTTGCAACCGCCAATGTCCACAAAGATGACCGAATACAAAAAAATTATAGCCACATAATCATAGATGAGGGAAGTCAAGCCACTCCTCTAGATGTTTGGATGCCTAGTACATGCCTGGATGAGGTATTAAATTTCCAAGTAGTAATAATTGGAGACCATATATGATATATGACGTATACGATCCAAAAATGAAAGCAAGCGACAGGGCAATGTTCCACAATATTATTGCTTTCCCTAATCCAGACCAGCCTACAGTCTTTATTGACACAAATGGTCAGGAATATCAACAAAAAGGGAGTACTTCATGGTTAAACCAAACCAAAGTTAAGGTGTGCGAGAAAATTGTGGACAACCTTCGATATCTTTATGACCTTAAAGAGGCTGTTGTTATTCCTTTTTACCGTGACCAACTGTTAGCTTTGCAAAAAAGCGAAATAATAAAAAGCAGTCAGATCAACATTGCCAACGTAAACTCTTTTCACGGCCAAGAAACAGAGTTGGTCATTCTAACTTGTACAAGAACAACAAATATTGGATTTATTTCCAAGGATAACAGAGTCAATGTGGCACTAACAAGAGCGAAAAGTGGCCTCATAATTGTCGGTCACAAAGAGAAAAGCAGATGAATGAAAAAAGACAATGAAGAAAAGCAGCCTCATGGGCAAGCTAATTCAAAACTACAAAGAACATGGACTCACAGTTGAAAAAGATTGGGTTGATCAAATGGTAAAAGTCCAGATCGGTTCTTCTGACAACAACCAAGACCCTGAAATGAACTTTGATCAATTGGAGTGTAATCCAGATCTAGAGTTTGAAGACCTTTTTCCTCAACTTATATAAAATGTACCTAATATATATATATATATATATATATATATATCAGTAGCGTATATAGGGGGCGGGGCGGGGGAAACCGACCCCCCTCCTTTTGGCCGAGATATGTTTTTTGCAGATTTGGAGCCAAAAAATACTCAATTGAACCATGTCTCCTAATTGTCTGAATTTAAATGCAATTGATAGAGGGACTTTTTACATAGATATTTACCCTTTCCTATAATTACCCATAGAAAATGTTTATGGGTGCAAAACAAGGAAGACTAGTTACCAAAACCACAATTTTTTATAAATAAAATAAGGCTAATATTACTTACAAAAGTTTGTAAAACGTAAACAGTGAACAGCCTATATTTATATTAGTTTAGGCGTCACGCCAACAGATGGTACAATTTTGAGAGACGTTCCCTATAAAAGGAAACTCGTTTTTGTTTTTTTAACATTTTCTTTATCTAAACAAATGTTATGCAACAGAAAAACGATGGTTTTTTGCAAGTTTGGGTTTCGCAACTAGACATCCTTTTTTCGCGCTGATGAAACATTTTAAAAAGGGTAATTATCTATCTAAAAAGTTCCCAGCGCACGCGAAGGACAAATTATTCAAATAGGAACAGTGAGTTCAAAATAATTATCCAGTTAAAACGGTTTCATTTTCTGAATCATATCTATGATTTGATAGTGATGACATTTAAAACGAGATTTGAGTAAATTACATGGTTAGAAAAAGATGACTAACTATATTTATGATTGAGATATTATTCATGGGGGCAACGATGTAAAAGACATTTAAAAAGCGCAATCTTCTCCCACTTCGTTTGAAAAATCGGTTCATGGGAGACTTTTTCCTGTTTGCTTGAGGAAATTGCGGTTTCAACGACTAGTTAACTTGTTTTCGCGCCCATAAAACATTTCAGAAAGGGTAATTATCTATCTAAAAAACTTCCTATATGAATTACATGTAAATTCATACATTTTGGAGACATGGCTCAATTGAGTACTTTTTGGCTCAGAAACTGCAAAAACAACCTGTTTTTAGGTTCATTTTTAGGATTTTGACTTATATTAAATGTGTGTAAACACCACGAATTAGCCCACCCCTTACTACTTCCTTGCATTAACATTATTTTATTTTGACGTTTTGACCGTTAGGGCCTAGATAGCCTGACCTCATTTTCTCATACACATAAACAATATTTTATATTTTAGGGGTTCGGTTGCCAGATGGTGCCCTTATTTTATGGGGTAAGTTTTTTAATTATTTTTATAGTATATTTAATAAGAAAGTTTGCTATTATGTATTTATAGAGAAAACATATTTGTACAAATTTACTGAACATTATGAATATTTAGATACGGTGCACTGGGCATTTGGATTGTCTCCTGACGGTAAGTTCTTTGATTTTGTGATTCAGTATCTAAAATTGGATTGTCACTTATTCAATAAGATTTAAAAATTTTTATTTGTACAACGTTATATTTTAATAATTTATACAGCGGCCAACCCATGTTCACTTGCGCTTATTTGTGGGATATAGATAATTTACCCTTCACAGTGGGTACCAACAGATTTTTTGCATGAGGAATTTACGGTTTTCACGATTGATTTTTTGCATTATTATCTCTTCTACCTTTTCCATAGGAGATACCGCGCGTTGCCTACATATTTTATAATAAACAGGACGACTGAATATAATTATCCACGTTAAAACAGTTTCATTTTTCATCATATCTACGATTTGATACTGATGACATTTTAAACCATTATTCCGGAAAATTGTACAATTAAAAAAATGACTATAAGTGATATTTATCTGCACAAAAACGACTCATTAAATTATCGGTGTAAAATCAGACTTCGCAAACCTAAGATCAATGATAATGAGAATAGGTTTTTTGCGGATTTAGAGCCCAACAATACTCAATTGAGCCATGTCTTGTAATTGTCTGAATTTAAATGCAACTGATAGAGAGTGTTTTAACGTAGATAATTACCCTTTCTAAAATGTTTTATCGGCGCAAAAACATTATGACTAGTTATTTGAACCCCAATTTTTTTTATAAATAAACTAAGGATACTATCACACTCAAAAGTTTGTAAATCCTAAACACTGAACAGCCTATAATTTTATTATTATGTGTGTTACGCCAACAGATGGCATAATGTTGAGAGATGTTGTTAGGTATTAAAATAAAACTTTTTTTTCATTTTATCTAAACAAATGTTAAGCAAAAGAAAAACGATGATTTTTTGCAAGTTTGTGGTTTCAACGACTAGACATTCTTTTTTCGCACCAATAAAACATTCTAGAAATGGTAATTATCTATGTAAAAAGTAGCTCTATCAAATACATGTAAATTTAAACAATTAGGAGACATGGGTCAATTAAGCTCAATTGTTGGCAACTAAATATACTCTTAGAAAAATGTAGCGTACTATCGGTTGGTAATAGCTTGGTACCAGAAAATAGTTATTCACTAAAAAAATAATAATATTGATTCTGTTGATAAAATCCGGGATTTAGGAGTGTGTATAACTAAAAACCTAAAATTTTTGACCCATTGTGCCCAGATATCTGCCGAAGCCTTTTCAAGAGCTGGCTTAATTTTAAAGTGTTTCAAAAACCAAAATCCTTTTTTGTTGCTTAGAGTGTACAAGCGTAAGCGTAAGCGTCTTTGTAAGACCACTTTTGGAATCAAATATTTCAGTTTTTAATCTGTACTTAATAAAAGACATTAAAAAACTAGAGAAAGTTCAGAACAAATTTTCACTCAAAATATTTGTAGACGTTGCAATATTCCATATTCTGACTATAATTCACGTTTAAAATCATTGTTTATGGATTTGCTGGAATTGCGCCATATAAAAGCTGATTTATGCATGATTTATAATATTGTGAACAAAAATGTTGATTTAAATTTTAATGATTTTTTCAGTTTTGACGAAAACTTGCATTATATGCGTAGTCATATGTTTAAACTCAAATAAATTAATAATATAGACTAAACTGTGCTAAATTTAGTTTTTCACAAAGAAATGTAAAAATTTGGAACAAGTTGCCTGAAGCTGTTATTAGTGCTAAATCATTGAATACTTTTAAATGCTTGCTTGATAAAGTTGATCTCAGCGAATTTTGTAAAGTTTATCATTAAAGTTATTTTATTAAATCATTAAGGTAGTAAATAAATTGTGCTATATATGTACTTTTACTTGCCTTTTTTTTGCAGTAATTTTTTTTACTGACATAATAAAATTTATTTGTTGTTGATGTTGTTGAGTATTTTTTGGCTATCCGCACAAAATCCTGTTTTTAGGCTCATTTTTAGGATTTTCACTTATATTAAATGTGTGTAAACACAACGAATTAGCCCACCCCATGCTTCTTACATGTTATAAAAATATATTATAAAATTTTTTATAATATATTTAATATATAATATATTTTAAATATAAAAATATGTTATAAAATTTTTTAAAAAAATGGAAAATTTTTAGCAAGTCTAACGAGGACTTAACACGGCATTACAAACCAAAAAAATCGTTACGGAACCCTTGGGTGGAGATTTATTTGTCAATATTTGATGGCACCAAGGACAACTAGCCTGCAACATTTGTCTATACTTCAGAGGCCGAAATGGCGACGGCAGGATCCCTCAAAAAGTAATTTTTTAAAATGTTGTATTTACCCCTTGTTAATTGTTAGAAACGGTATTTACATTTTAGGAGGGTATAAAACTTATAGACGTGGATTTTGTGGATTTTTGTCGGCAGGCTTGGGCTCTGCTACCCCACTTTAATTGCCTTAAAGCCGATCATCCATAGTTTTAAAAAGCACTGGGCCTTTGGCAGTGGTGAAAGGCGTTGAAGCCCTCGCACCAGGTCTTCTTTATCTTATGGTGAAAAGCTAACAAAATGGAGAAACCATTGTTTGAATAAATCGAATGCAAGAAAATGGGTAAAAATATATATATATATTAACACTTGTACTCCATTATAGGAAGTTTTCTATTTCATTTTGATGATCGACCCTGAACTCTCAACAGTGGGCTCAATTCAAACGTAGTATCCCCAAGCTCACGTAGAGGTTAGCGCGGCTATAAAAAACGGCTGAAAAACGCTAAAAAACGGGTGCGGAAGCGGGTTGAGGAAGGCTACGAGAGGCCATTCTTGCGACGATCTTGTCTCTATTGCGAGAACAAAATGGACCAGAGTTAAAGGCGGCGGAAAATGAAAAAGCCTTGAGAAAGAGTGTAACCAAAATTGTTACTAGGATAGCGTGCCTTACGAGCATGTGTTGGGTCGTTTAGGGATAAGCTATTCTAAAATGCTAAAAGAAACCTTGGCCAAGTTCCAGGAGATTAATCGCAAGATTGTGTTAATCATAAGTTGCCCCAAGGTCTGGAAGATGCTTCCAGATCTTTTCGCTAAACAGGAAAGAAGATGGGCTCCTCACACCTGCAGTGACTATTTTTTTGGAAAATACACAAGTTTGGGGTTTCAAACAATTAGGAGATATGGCTCAATTGAGTATTTTTGGCCCCAAATCTGCAAAAAAAGCTCGTTGTTGGCCCATTTTTACGATTTTCGCTTTTATTAAAAGTATGTAAACATGTGTACTACATGTTTGTAAGCACTGATCTCACTACTTATATTACTTCATTTTATCAGCGTAAAGAAGAATAGCAATACGTAACTGAACGAAGTACGTTAC
>JASAMX010017348.1:0-12291 GCA_030248175.1 Microlaimidae sp. YZB2_3
TTGAAACTTTGTTTCGTCTTTTGCTAGAATCTATAATTTAAATATGTGTTTTTTTCCAGTTGGCCAAAAAGTGTTTTCTATCATTTTTTTAGTTTCGTCTTAAAAAAACAGTTTTAACTTAATCAGGCACCTCCAATCAAAGTTAAAATGACAATAAAGTTTTTTTGTTACGCTAAAATATATACGAGAAATCAATTTAACCCATGGATTAAAAACTCCAAATAGCAAAACTTTACTTAGTTTCCTGGCAAATAAAATATCATCGCGGTCTTCCAATTTTCAAAAAAAGTAATTTTATTCCACTTTTCTTTTATAAAATGTATAATTTGTATCGTTACCATACGACATAAAAAAGTCTAAAAGTATACACGTACAGTATATATGTAACTTTGCTTTGTTTTAGAATTCAGTTTTTGTTTGTAAAATAATTTATCGCGAATAATTTAATCGTGGTTGCTATTTGCGGGACTGTGGAACCTTATATTATTTTTAGTAATCTAAATTTTTTTTAAAACATTTCAGTTGAAAGACTTATTGCTGCGCTTAAAATTGTTCAGTGATCTTTAACACAGTGTTGAAAAATGAAGTATGTTTCAACAAGAGGTTTAACTGATCCTGTGTCATTTTCAGAGGCAATGTTTCTTGGTAAAATTATTTATATTGATTTTTTTTATTTTGACATTTAATTGTAGAATAGAATTTATGAAAAAAAACATGACAGTAATTCTTTTGTGCAGTTTACAGGTACACAATAGGTATAAATAAAATAACACAATGGAAAGTATAAAAAATAGGAAACTTAGTACATTTGAGCTAAAATTTTTTGCATTTGCTATTTCGGTTTATCTTAAATGCTCTAAGTTTCATATTTTTCTTTGTACTTATCATTATGTTATTTTAGTATTGCCCATTATGTACATTAATTAAAATTTAACTATTGTTTTAGTTGTATATTTTTGTCAGATGAAGATTGTTTGAAACAATTGAAACGTCATGTGTTAATGTACTCAATAAATGTTTTATCGACTGTCTTTTCATTTATTTAGGATTTTATTTTTAATGTTTGTAACTCCAAGCCTAAAGTATAAAAAACTTATTCAAAATTAATGTATTAAACCAACGCGTTTGTTATTTAACAGCGAATTTATGATTGTAAAATAATGCGTTGTCAGGAAATACAAAAATGATATGACAAATTTTATGAAATGATTTTTGCGACAAATATTACGGCTCGTAGCTTTTGTAAACGAAAACTAAACTCAACGGCACTGTAGAAGCGACAGAGCGGTCGCGAGCGCGACAGCTGTCCGCCGTGGAGAAAAGTTATAAAGAAAATTAAAAAATAACAATTACAGGAATACGCACGTTATAATTTTCTTTTTTTATTTTAACGATTTTAAGTATTTAGAAATGGATTTGAAATGAACCGCTGGCACTAATCCAACAACATTCAGTGTTTAAGTAATAACGCTTCCTGATGGCATTAGAGTTTAATAGAAGTACCGCAATCGCTTAACATTTTTGATTTATTTAAGGTTATGCACCTGATGGTGGTTTATTTGTGCCTGAGAAAATTCCACATATTGATTCAATAAACTCATGGTTTGGTTTAAATTATCAGCAAATTGTTTTAAAAGTGCTGCAAATGTTTGACTGTGGAGATATACCATTAAAAGGTAGAAATTTATACCATTAATTTCGATTTAGGGTCGATGGAGCCCAGAAAACTTCGAGCCGTAAGTTGAGAAATTAGAGCAGAAAGTCAAAATCGCTAAGACGTTTATCTAAGCCTAAGTGAAGCCTAAATCTTAGCCCAAACAAATTTTTTCTTAAAGTTTCCAAGTGACCATTGTTTGTGGCTCCAAGTTCTCAAAAATATTTGATGGCTCAAAGTTTTCTGCTTGTGGCTCTAAGGACCCCGTATCTTAATTTCATATAAAATATTTTAGCTCACCAAGCTCATTGTATCTGTTTACATACACAAATAAAACATTTTTTTATTTTATATGATTTTTTCAAGCTTTATTATTTTAAAAGTGTGTGTATGTCTATAAATGTGTGTATGTATATGTGTATTGTGTATGTGTGTGTGTTCATGTACGTGTGTATTTTTGCGTCTGTATTTTGCGTGTGTATGTATTTGCGTTTGCGTTTTGCGTCTGTATTTTGCGTGTGTATGTATGTATTTGCGTTTGCGTTTTGCGTGTGTATTTTTGTGTGTTTGTTTGTGTTAATATATCAGTTTTACAATTTAAAATTATTTATTGTATATCCAACAAACAGAACTAGTGCTTATTAATATAAAAAATGTTATAGAAATTCTCGATAAATCCTATTTGAAGTTTTTTGTGAAAGATTGTGTCCAAATGAAAAAACTAAAGGAAAATTTACGGATAATGGAATTGTATCACGGCCCAACTTGGGCGTTTAAAGACTACGCTATGCTTGTTATGGGAGAAATTTTGGAATACTATTTAAAGCTTAAAAATCAGCGTCAAGTAACTTTAGTCGGTAAGAAAAGCATTATAATGTATTTAAAAAACAATTAAGTCGTGATCAATAGGACTGAAATTATTGATGCGCAAAAAACCATACACGAAAAAAAAATTGTTTAAAAATGGAAAATACCTCTTTATTAAAATATATAATTATTTTCCATTTCAATTTTGAAAAAAATGTCGTGTATTAGATTGCTTTGAAATTATATAATAAACAAAAATACCACATACACTGTGGTTGGTGATGGAAGGAATGTATGGAAGTATAATGCATGGAACTATGCAAAGTTAATTTCTAATGCATGTTTTATTGATTTAGAAGTGTTCTTTTTAATTTTAAAAATAATACATTACAAAAATCAAACTATCAAAAAACAAAAAAATTATGTAAATGTTGTTTTTAGACAGCTGTTTGATGTATAAACCAGGCATTAGTCTTTTGAAATTGGGATGTGCTGTATATGATTTTATGTTGAAGATTTCGGCTTCGCTTATGCTATCTTTTGTACTTACAGTGCTTAATATAAATAGATTTTTTTCAATCAAAATTTTTAATTTTTTACTAGTTTTTCTATACTATTTTTAGAAAATTTTATACAAATATTCAAAAAGAATTATTTTAATGATACATTATGTAATAAATTTCTTACAAAATTATAAAACATAAAAAACACAAGTAAACCAAGTGTTTCATATTTTAGTTAAATTTAATGCTAACAGTTTTGCCTATTCGAAAATGTTCAAATAAAATATTAATATAAGTTATTTTTTTATAAATTAATTGATTGAAAAAATTAAGTGACATGTTTTTTAATTCTTAGTAAAAACCAGTACTTCCACTTTGAGACTCCTCGTTTTGAGGCTGTTTTGTTTGAACATAATCAGTTTTGTCTTCATTTTTCGGTTTTTTATTTTTTGCGCCATGAACAGGACAATTAGGCGACGCCGTCAATAACTTTTCCATTTGTTTATGTATGTGGGTTGTGGTGTTCGGTGTATTCGGAGATCTCATTTCAGTTTTAGTTTGGGGGAAATTTTTTTTAATGGGAATCGGTGTAACATGTCCTCTGCCTTTATTTCTTTTTATCCAATCATAATTGGGACTTTCAAAATGCTCCTCACTAACAGTTGAACGAAAAGGTTTGTGTTTTTTGTATTTATCTTTTTCTTTACGTTTATCCCAGTCCGAGTTATTTTTTTTCAAGCGTTTCTTTCGCCTTTTAGATACATTAGAAGGTTTATCTTCTGGTTTTGAACTGGAAATATTTTTATTGTGAGTACTTTTCAATTCCGAAATCGCTTTGACTTTAGCTTTATTAGATCCACGAACTTTACTTTTGACTGGTTTTTTTAAGTTATCGGCTAAAATAAAGTTACTGAGTTTAGTCATATAATTTAGATAGATGAAGCTAATTAAGGTAACTGACAGTAATAGAAAAACGTTGCATCTCTAAACAAATATTTTAATTCAGCATTTTTATAAAGTTTTGTTGACCACGAAAAAAAACCCAATTTAAAAAAATCATAATCTTTGTTTAAAACTACAGCCTTTAAAATATGTTAATACAAAATGTAGCCCAACCCGTGTTATTTTTTTTGAATTTTGTTGTGATAATTTTTAAAACAGACCACCTCTTGTTTTGCACATGTGTTTACTTTCGATAGCAATTGATCATCGGAACGTACATTATTTTTTCTGGTTTTAAAATCAAAATTATTAAAATAGTGTATTTGTGTTCAATGAAAATTATCTTATGCAAATTTTTATGTAAGAAATTTGGTTTCCGGTAAAAACATTTCAGTTTCTTGGTGCTTTTGTCGATTTCTGAACGGCAGTATATCGGCGAAGTAGTACAACGGATCAGAAACAACGTTTTCTTTTTATTTCCTCTGCAGCAGAAAATCCAACAAATTAATACAATTAAACCAATGAAAAAAACGGCAGCAATAATTGCAAGTAGAACATAAATAATAATCCAATGATCTAAAAATAGCAACATTAAATTTGTTTTATATTTTTGTTGTAAGTAATGATTAGATACCTGAATTGGATACCATGAAAAATGTACTCATCAAATTGTAATACTGCACTTTTAAATGGCTGTCTTAAATGTAAACTAGTTCAAGTTTTGTCTTGTAACCGGCGGCCGTTAAGATTAGCTGTAAAATTTGCATATACCTCATGATGGACCGCAGAATTTTTCAAATCACAAAATCGTGATTATCAATCGATTCTTCGTTGTCAGCTGTATATGTTCATTAAAAACCCAGCAAACTTAACACCCGTGTTTTTGGCTGTGCTTCACGGTATAAGCTTGCTAACTGTAAATTTCATTTACCGCGACCAAACAAATGTCAAATCAAAAAAACATCGCTACCAATCGATCCTTTGTTACAAGTTCTATGTTCTGAATTTCAAGTCATATAAATTTTCTTCGGTCAAGCTATAAATGTTTCAAATAAAATTTGCATATACCTCATGATGGACCGCAGAATTTTTCAAATCACAAAATCGTGATTATCAATCGATTCTTTGTTGTCAGCTGTATATGTTCGTTAAAAACCCAGCAAACTTAACACCCGTGTTTTTGGCTGTGCTTCACGGTATAAGCTTGCTAACTGTAAATTTCATTTACCGCGACCAAACAAATGTCAAATCAAAAATAATCGCTACCAATCGATTCTCCGTTGCAAGTCTCTATGTTTCGAATTTCAAGTCATATAGATTTTATTTGGCCGTATTATAATTGTTTTAAATAAAATTTGCATATACGGCATGATCGACCGCACATTTGTCAGATCACAAAATCGTTATTATCAATCGATTCTCAGTTGTCAGTTGTATCTATTGAAATGCTCACATGAGCTGATTATTTATAGAACAAACTTAATTTACTGGATAAAAATAAAATATAAAATATAAAATTATAAAATTATATAAGAAACAAGGTATAGAAGATAAATGTAGTGCAAAACTTATTTGTAATAATGATAAAACCTCTGTTTTAATGCAAACACAATTACAATTTTTTAACAAAACACTACTATACAACTAACACAAAATAAAACTATTACATAATATAACTACAAACTGTGGCGTTTCGGTCATAAGTTTAAGACGCCTCCGTGCTGCCCTCTTCAGTTAAATACACGGATTCTCACTCAGTTACCTAACAACTTTTAGCATAAAAATAAAAATAAATATAACAAAACACTTTTAATAAACATTCTGGATTACTCCAGATGCAATTAACTACTGCAAAAATAAACATTCTGGAATTAACCAGGTGCAGCACAAAGACTGCTTTTAAGATAAAACATTATAACAAAACACTTTTAATAAACATTCTGGATTACTCCAGATGCAGTTAACTACTGCAAAAATAAACATCCTGGAATAAACCAGGTGCAGCACAAAGACTATGCTTTTAAGATAAAACATAATAAAAAAACAATTTTAATAAACATTCTGGATTACTCCAGATTTCCGAATTGTTCCGAATTTCAAGTCATATAGATTTTATTCGGACGAGTTATAATCGTTTTTAATAAAATTTGCATATACGTCATGATCGACCGCAAAATTTGTCAGATCACAAAATCGTGATCATCAATCGATTTTCCGTTGTCAGTTGTATATATGTTACAAATTTCAACTTATATGGAATTGATTCGGCCGAGTTATTCAAAATCAAAAAAAGCGTTAGGAAATTACTTACTCACTTATTCACTTACTTACTTACTGATCTGAAGATAATATCCGGCGGCCCACGGCCGCCGGAATGAGGACTTTAACTATAAAAAATAAAATTACAATTTTGTTATAAGCATAATTTTTTTTTTAATTTGAATGCCATCCGACTATATCGAAACTAATGTAATTTATGTAATCTAATGGTTGTGTAATTGGTTCACCTAATAAAAAAATGATTATCATATACTGTCACCATTTGTTATGCACTGCACAACTGCACAAACCAGATGGGATTTCACTATAGTCCACATACGTTCTCATCCCCATGGTCTACTTTTTTTCTGGCTAAACGTATAAACTTGTAGGAACTTGGAGCCGTAAGTTGGGAACTTGGATTCGAAAGTCAAAATCGCTAAAACCTATACCTAAGCCTAAGCGAAGCCTAAATCTAAACCCAAATCTACTGTAAGTTCACTGCTTAAGGCTCTAAAGACCCCATACCTTTTCTGAAAAAATTAGTAACAAGCATGCTTTAGAAATTATACGAAGCCGGGACAATCGCTTTAACAAATTTTTGTTTTAATTTTTCATAATTATGTTTGAAAAAGACGTATGTTATTAAAAATTAATGTTTCAAATGTTTTAGCAACTTCGGGAGATACTGGAAGTGCGGCTATTGAAGCGGTAAAAGGAAAGACGCAGAACAGCATCATTGTTTTGTATCCACATAAAAGAATCACGCCGATCCAAGAGCTGCAGCTTACCACTGTTGACGCAGAAAATGTGCATATTTTTTCAAGTTAGTTTTAATTTTGGTTTTTTTTTAACAATGTATGTATATATGTTTATTGAATTCTAAGAATGAAAAAACTTGGTTTTCATAAATTGATTTGATTCTAAGATAAGCAGTCGATTAACTTGGCTTTTAAAAAATATTTGCATTGGTATCTCTCGATTATGAAACAAACAAATGTGTAAAGAAAAGAAAAGCATATTAAAGGATCACTTTCACAAATTAAATTACATCACGCCCGCGATCGTTTTAAATATTCCTATTTGTTTGACAGGTTTGCCCTTTCTTTCTGCTTTTTAACTAACGAATAAAAGTTTTAACATAGAAAGCAGAATTTTTAAAATATTATTTTTTTAAATATAAGGAAAGTTAAATTTAAGTTTATTGTGATTTTAATCACATAATTTATCAATTCCGATATTTTTACCAATTCATTGTTTCATTTCAAAAATTTTATCTTATAATTATCTAAATATTATTAACTACACAGATTGATATTCAAACAAACTGAATCTACGTGTTGGATGTGCGCCGCCAAATCTGCCGCCAAACTGCCGCCATTTAGGAACTAAGGCGTTAAAGTAAAAAAAATTTATAATAAGACGGTTTTAACTAATTCATAGTTTATTTTTCTAACTTTAAAATTTACAAAAATGTGTTATAAATATAAACTCGGTTTTACTCGACTTTTTCTTACTCGAGCAATACGTAATCTAAACCAAGTACACTACATATGTAAATTAATTTTTTAAACTAAATAAACATAAAATTAAAAAGAATTGTTTTGTTTAATCAAAGTACATTAAAATTTTTTAGGCGTGATTCGGTTTTTTGGTTATTTGTCCCAAGTTTATCCGAAAGAATGCTGCCGCGCTTACCCTCGCTTTCTTGGCGCCATTTTCGAAATGATCAAAGATTTCCCGGAGCTGGAAGTGTCACAGCGACTCCTGGCATTCGACACATTGGCCCTCATTGGATCCACCAACGAGGGAAAAGTCCAACTCGGAGAAAGAGGTACAGCCATAGGTGAGAACGGTCCGGGAAGCAAGAGGGGGGGGGTGGTTACCCGGGGTAAATCAAATTTTGAATTCTAGGAGGGGGGTCCCAGGGGGATCCGGACCCCCCTAGCTTTTTAGAGGGGGGTCGACCCGGGGTGCGAAATTTCGAAATCTAGAGGGGGGTCAGGTGGGGTCCGGTGTCCAAAGCAAAACAGTTTTAAACCATAATAACTTTATTAAATGTTCTTTTTATATGATAATACTACATTTTATTAAATAAAAAACATATTCATCATGTATAAAAAGGGTGGTGTAAAACCATGAATATGTGATGAAAATTCACGTTTTTGGAAGAAAATTTAGTATAAAAAAGGTACCTAAAATTTCCCGAAGGGAGAGGGGGGGGTCAGATTTCAAAATCTAGAGGGCCGGGTCAGGGGTAAAAAATTCGGAAATTTGTGGGGAGGGTGACCCTAGATTTCGTCTAGGGGTGGTCCCAAAATTTCGAGGCTAGTGGGTGGATCCCACCCTGCCCTCCCCTTTCTCACAGCTATGGGTACAGCTAGAAGAACAATAGGGGGCGAAAGGGGTAAGAAGTTAATATTAAACTGTTTTGTATTTTATTTATAATATTTTTAAGTTTGCGTCAGTATTCTTACTTTTTTTTACGTTTTTTAATTATTTTTTCTATATTTTGTTTATACATTATTTTTATATACACTGGTTACTAGTTAGTTTTATTTTATGAAACTTTTTCATATTCCCCCGTAAATTTGGAAAAGAGGTGTACCTCCGAAACGTATACCTCGGAACGTTTCCGTTTTAATTTCCTAAAAAAGCAGTTAGATGTAGTTGAGAAATCTAAATTTTAACCACGAAATGGAGCGAAATGATTTTGACATTGGATTTCAACTGACTATGCCACGTGGAAGGCGTAGGCGTCTGTCTATATACATTTGATAAAAATATTTGTTTTTAATATGATATTTGACACTATCTGAGCCGGGTGGTGTAGAGTTCCTCCTCGTGGTGCCTGGCGGGCAACGTTAACACTAGCTTTTGTCATGAGATTTGTAGAATAAAGCGGTAACACGTTTTGCTCTATAAAACTCGGATGGAAACAATGTTAGCGGCAGATCGCTCCACAACGCCCATTACATGACACAGTTTACAGTGATCTGTCTTCCCTCTCTGTTTACCAGTATAGAAAATGTGGCAACCTCAATTATTGCATACATGGTAACATAACACCTACAAAATATATAATAATACTACATAGCAGCGTGTATAGTAAACATAGATGAACAAGGGGGGTAGGGTACACCCCCGCTAGCCTCGAAATTTTGGCCCCCCCCTCTAAAAAGGGGGGCTCCTCCTCCCAAATTTTCGAATTTTTTACTTCTGACTCCCCTCTAGATTTTGAAATCTGACCCCCCCCCTCCCCTCTCAAGAAAATTTTAAGTACTTTTTTTATACTAAATTTTCTTTCAAAAACGTGAATTTTTAACACAAATTCATGTTTTTACACCCTTTTTATACCTGAATATTGCTTTTTATTCAATAAAATGTAGTATTATCCTATAAAAAACTTATTATTAAACCATTAATGGTTTAAAAGTATTTTGCTTCGAAAATTGGACCCCATCTACCTGACCCCCCTCTACCCTCTAGGTTTCAAAATCTTCCACCCCGGGTCAACCCCCCTAAAAAGCTAGGGTGGTTAGACCCCCCTAAGACTCCCTCCTAGATTTTGAAATGTCATTTACCCGGGGTAAATACCCCCCTAGCTTTTTGACCGTGTTCATCTATGATAGTAAAAGGTTTATTTTTTAATTTTTTAAAAAAGTTTATTATTGGTGGGTAAGTTGTTGTGCTTATGTTTATTGGTTAACACCTTTATTTTTAGATATATAATACAAACATTACTATAAAGTGGTTGTCACGTCAGTGACTTGTTATAAATACTTAACAAAACTGAGCAGAATGGCCAAATACCAAAATACCAAAGACACTATCTGAAATCTAAATGTCAATTTAAGCTTCTTAGTTTGACTGTCACATCCCCCAAATGTTTTCTACTAAAAGCAACCTCGCTGTATAAATTTTTATAGTAATAATCGGGCTAAATATAAATTGAATTTTATCAAAAATTACCAAACTACCTCGAAAAAGTTGATTTTGGTGTGAAAATCCTAAAAGACGTGTTTGCTTGGAGTCTCAAACAAAAAGAAAAATGTGAAAGTGTGGTTCCAAAATTTTAAGACGAGATTGACAATAAAGTGATAAATTCCACTTGTGCAATTGATTTGTTGGGGGGAATCGAAACTTTACAATAGCAAAAAGTATATAAGTTAAAACGTTTACACTTATATACTTCTTGCTATTGTAAAGTTTCGAATACCACTTTGTGTGTTCTTTGTATACTCACTTCTCCGACTGATAAAATATTAACAACCTTTTTAAAAATTTACATTTTTCAGCCGTTTTGGCAGACAATTATTTTGTTTGAAATTTATTTACTTTAGCTAATAGTAGTTTTTTTTTACCTTTCAGCGGAAATGATCACAAGTGTAAAGCAGTTTGGAAAAGCAATAACTAATGGACCTGTGGAAGTTAGGGTGCGCCACCTGGAAGCTTTTGCGAATCTCATTACAATCAAAGTAAGGTGTTGGTTGGCAATATAAACGTTGTAACTTATGACTGTGTAGTCGTGGTCTTTTTTGATTTACAGTCGATTAAACATTACATACGCTTGCAAAATTTAGCATCTTTATAAAAATAATTTAAAAAAAATATTTTTACCTAAAAGTAACCATTTTTTAAAAATCGTTACTTTTAGGTTTTTATCTGTTCCTTCCTCAATATTAAAAAAATATATTGGCAAAGTGAAACCCACAATAAGAAAATACAATAAATCCATAAATGGAAATAAGCATCCACTAATTCATATTTAAAAAAATAAATCTTTAAAAAATATTATCTGAACACGTCGGTCGGTAGATAAGATGTATACTTCACTCACAATTAAAATTACGGTTTAATGTTTTTTTGGGAAATTGCTACTTTAAAATTTTTAATTGTGAGTGAAGTATACATCTTATCTACCGACGTGTTCAGATAATATTTTTTAAAGATTTATTTTTTTAAATATGAATTAGTGGATGCTTATTTCCATTTATGGATTTATTGTATTTTTTTATTGTGGGTTTCACTTTGCCAATATATTTTTTTAATATTGAGGAAGGAACAGATAAAAACCTAAAAGTAACGACTTTTAAAAAATGGTTACTTTTAGGTAAAACTATTTTTTTAAAATTATTTTTATAAAGATGCTAAATTTTCCAAGCGTATGTAATGTTTAATCGACTGTAAATCAAAAAAGACCACGACTACACAGTCATAAGTTACAACGTTTATATTGCCAACCAACACCTTACTTTGATTGTAATGAGATTCGCAAAGCTTCAGGTGGCGCACCCTAAACTTCCACAGGTCCATTAGTTATTGCTTTTCCAAACTGCTTTACACTTGTGATCATTTCCGCTAAAAGGTAAAAAAAACTACTATTAGCTAAAGTAAATAAATTTCAAACAAAATAATTGTCTGCCAAAAATGGCTGAAAAATGTAAATTTTTAAAAAGGTTGTTAATATTTTATCTAGTTGGAGAAGTGAGTATACAAAGAACACACAAAGTGGTATTCAAAATTTCAACAATAGCAAGAAGTATATAAGTGTAAACGATTTCAACCTTTAAATACTTCTTGCTATTGTAAAGTTTCGATTTCCCCCAACAAATCAATTGCACAAGTGGACTGAATTGACTTTATTGTCAATCTCGTCTTAAAATTTTGGAACCACACTTTTATATTTTTCATTTTGTTCGAGACTCCAAAACAAACACGTCTTTTAGGATTTTCACACCAAAATCAACTTTTTCGAGGTAGTTTGGTAAATTTTGATAAAATTTCAATTTATATTTAGCCCGATTATTACTATAAAAATTTACACAGCGAGGTTGCTTTACATAGAAAACATTTGGGGATGTGACAGTCAAACTAAGAAGCTTAAATTGACATTTAATATTTCAGATAGTGTCTTTGGTATTTTGGTATTTGGCCATTTTGCTCAGTTTTGTTAAGTATTTATAACAAGTCACTGACGTGACAACCACTTTATAGTAATGTTTGTATAAATATATATCTAAAAATAAAGGTGTTAACCAATAAACATAAGCACAACAACTTACCCACCAAATAAACTTTTTTAAAAAGTTAAAAAGCAAACCTTTTACTATTATAGATGAACAC
>JASAMX010017349.1:0-23888 GCA_030248175.1 Microlaimidae sp. YZB2_3
ACAACGAATTTTTAGATAAGTTAACGTTTAGCGACCAAAGCAGTGTTTGAGTTTTCAAAAAGTTCGTTTAGACCTTTGGGTGTGCTTTGATAATTCGGAGCTACCAAGCGGGTAATGATGGATAAAGCACCCAAAGTATTTGTCTCTGGGAAAATTACGCTTCAACAAAAGGTTAATTTTCCTGGCGCAATTTTAATGACTCGTTCGGTGGGAGGAGACGTTTGGCCACAGTGGTTTGGGCTCCGTGAAGTATGTGTGTCAGTGCGGGTTTATCGTGTATGCATTTGGAGTGTAGTTGTAACTTAAATTGTACAGACGGAATCTATGCCGTGTTAACGTACTTGGTGAATCAGGTCCTGCGGTGACCGATTGAATTAATTAGAAAGATAAATAGGTTATACGCTAGATTACACAAAAACGGTTATTTTTAATGCGCGGTTAAGACGATTGTAACAAACAGAGTTGCGGAGAACACAGTCATAGTTTACACTTTGCGCACATTGAGCAATTGAGCATTATGGTTTAAAAAGACTTTTTAGAAAGGCGTTGAGAACGCCAAGGCTTTAACTTTTGAGCCCGTTTGAAAACCCGTTTTGGAACGGAAACACAATTTTTACTTAAAGAAAAATTAAACAAACGTATAAGTTTTTGGAACTTAAAATTATGTAACTTTTTAATTGATTGATTAGTTGTTTCAGTTAGAGGCTTAGATTTTGAATTAGCTAAATATTAGTTTTTTTTGAAGTTTACCAATTAAAAAACACAACGATATTTTTACGGAGGTCAGTGGGTGCCCTTGACGACACGCCACTGAGGGTTTTGTGTAACCTAATTAACTTAATTAAAACGGTGTACGATTTGTGCAGACTTTGTGCAAAATTCTTTGTTAAAAATACCTTTTTACCACGATTGTAACCACTCCACCAAGTCACGTCGAGATTTGCGCCCTAATCTTAATAGAAGAATTCACAGACAGCCTCTGTGAATCCTTCTCTCAACACACAGTGCCTACTTAAGTTGGTTTTAACCAACTATAAATGTTGGCATCTCAGTTGGGGGTTTCAACGGATAAAAATAAGGGTAGGAGAGTAAAAATACCTACTCTGGGTCTGCCAACTTGGGTTCCGAAGTCACGAAGCAACCAGTATCCAGATAATAAGCGCCAAACAATAATTGCGGAACCCATTGGGCCCACGTATTGCGTGGAGCACACGTACTGTTAACTGCTATAGGCAACTGTTTTGACACGCGCGGCGACAGGCGCGGGCTACTGTAATTTGATTACAGCGCATACATTATTATAATTTAATAATGTTTTTAAATTGAAAAAATGGAACTTATGATTGAACGCGGGTGTAGTGGCTACTTAAAGCATGAATTAATATTGTGAGTTTAATTGACCTACGCTGCTCAACGCTATCCGCCACACTAAACAATTACAAAATTTTTAAGATGATTTTACACAGAATTACCATTTCTTTTTAATAATAATAACAAAAATTATTGAAGCTTATTCCGAAGCTCTGAAACTCTGTAACCCTGCCTTGGTCATTAGTAAAAAACTAAGGAATTCTTAGTAATATTAAACAATCATGAGTGATATGAGAAGGTAAAAAATATATTCTACTAAAGTTTCTTCCAAAACCTAAAACTCGTATGAAAACAAAGCAAATTACGCAATTTTTTGCTGTCATTTTTTATTTGAGCCCTTTTCATATTATTTTTATAAAAATAATGAGTTTTTTGATAAAATTTTTGCTAAAAATAACTTCTACAAAGTACATTTTTATCTGCGAATTCCCTTGTCTCTTTTAGTCCATTCTAGGTTGGGGAATTAACAAAATGTGCTTAAAACCCAAAAATATTTAATAATTCTAAGACTTTTTATGTTTGATATTTTATGGATTTAGGCATAGAGGATCGTGATTAAAATAATGCAACCACGGATCTTTAGGATTCTTCAAAATCATTGCACGGAAAACTAATTTCCTAAGGCTAAGTAAAACCCAAAAATTAAGCTAAATTTTATCATAATATTTTTAATTTATAGTATGCTTTTTAAAAAATGCCCAGGAATTTTTAAAAAAGGCAAGGAATTGTTTATAGAAAATATTTTCCTAAAATGCTTTTTTTTGCAAATTTAATAATAGCAGAATTATTTACAATTATTATTCCATTTATTTTTTACAAAGGCATTACTCAAAATCTATTTTTTCTATCTGCAAACCCCAAAAATAACCACAAAAATGTGTGACAGCACAATCAAAGCATAACAACAACAATGATGTTTATTATTATTCGCGTAGTCTTATTGCTTCTCAGTATTAATGCTAGTTATTAGTTTTAAAATAAATTACACGAAAATGTTTTAATGTTATGAAATCTTTGTTTTATATTTAATGTCTTTACAATTGTTTTTTTTATAATCAGTCAAACAAACAACAAAAGAATATTTACGTAAAAAATAAACTTTGTTATGCAATAAGTTTATACCGCTTTATGCTGGGAAGTTATGTTTTTACTCGTCAGTCCCCTCTTGTCCAGTACCCTCGTGTATCCACTTGCATACAAAATCGATTCTACTACGAAAATGTGGTGAACGCAATTTTTTTCAACCCCAGTACTCTCGTGTCAAGTACCCTTCTGTCCTTTTCGCATTTTTTTATGTTAAAATTGTTTAAGTATTTTATTTTAAATATATAATAAAGCTTTAATTCCCCCTAATAAAAACCCAATAAACAAACAGGTAAAATAAAAAAATTGGCAACAAATTAATCAAAGTATTGATATTATAAATAAATCAAGACGCCAAGGCTGGTATAGGAATCATACTGTGTACTCAAATTAAAGTAATTAAAGTAGTAATTAAATATTCTAAGAATAAAAACCTAATCAAATTCAATCAACCAATTACGTCAATGTATGAAATATACGTCTCTGAGTTTGCTCCTATGTTTGAATTATGTCTGGCTGACGCCAAAAATTAAAATGCAGACATGAGGGGACCAACTAAAATTGCGCAGTAATGACGTTTTTTAAAAAACACATAAAAACGCAGAATTTTCTTTATATTCCGATCTTTTCACAAAATATACAAAAATTAACCAACTTTAGCCCTTAAAAAATTTGCACTTAGGTTCCAAATTAAGTAATTTAATAAAATAATTACTAAAATCCTGGTTTTAATTTTTATTATTAATCCACTTTAGTGAAAAATTTTAAATCTTTTTGTTGTTAAACAGCCGATTCAATACTGCAAATATCAAGGTCAGCTAGATTTTATTTGCCTATAGTTGATTATTTGCCTTTTTTTAACAACATGATTTTTTGAACCAAAAAAGGGCGACTGAAACGCGGATCAGAACCGCGGCAGCTGCAACTGAATTCTTAACTCCGAGTTCAGGTGCAGCCAAAGGTGGACAGTCTCTCAGATTTTGGGGGGGGTATATCCGACCCCCGAAATTTAGGGGGGTGGAGTTTTGTAAAAAATTTTTTGGTTGGGGTATACCCTAAATACCTCATTTTTAGCGTTTTTAGTACTAAAACCCTCTAATTTTAGGAGGGGGTGTTTGGGCTACCCCCAACTTTTAGAAAAAAGGGGATTGTCGGCAGTTTTAAAATTTTCGTTTTTGCCAACAGCTCCACCCCGCCATTCATCCGCCCACCTATTTATGTGCGCAGCTGTTTCTACTTTGGTCGACTTTTTAACCTGGTAAAGACAAGCTGCCTCAAATGGAAAAACAGGTTTTCACCTTCCTCCTACCTGCCTTCATCTCAAATTTTGCTGCCTACAACTTGCCTCTGACCTGCTTCTTATCTGCTTTCTAAATGCCTCTATTCTAAATTTACCTTCCTTCTACCTGCCTCTGATGCAGTTTTATTTGTCTCCCTCTGTCCCCTATCTGCCTCCGAGACAGTTTTATTTGCCTGCCTCCGTCTCCTACCTGTCTGCGAGACAGTTTTTTGCCTCCTACCTGCCTCTATTCTAAATTTACCTGCCTTCAAGGCAGTTTGCCTTCCTTTGCCTCCTACCTGTCTCTATTCTAAATTTACCTGCTTCCTACCTGCCTCCGAGAGGATTTTAGCTGCCTCCTAATCTGTATACGCTTCAACATAGGAGGCAAGACCACCTTCCTCCTACCTGCCTCTAATGCAGTTTTATTTGCCTGCCTCTGTTTCCTACCTGCCTCTGAGGCAATTTTTTGCCTTCTTCTTCCTCCTAACTGTCTCTATTCTAAATTTACTGGCCTCTTACCTGTCTCTGAGGCAGCTTTACCTGACTCTTAGCTGCCCTTGAGGCAGTTTTACCTGCCTCCTACCTATGTTTAGTCTTCCAAAGGCAGGTTCCAAATTCGTCCTTACCGCGTTTTACACTAGTACGGGAGGCACGATTTGTTTTTTCGCGTCTAAGCCGCAATAACAATCGCAAAAAGTATATAATTATTTACAAGGTAATGTTATCAAGATTAGGACATTCAAAGAAGTAAGCCAAGGAAGTTCAGAGGAATAACCCGAGCAATTTTTTAAATGACAAAGGTTTAGACTTTGGAGTAACAAGTTTATTTATAAACAACCACAGTTTTACAGTTCTACTTCGATTTTATTAGGGAAATATAGCTGTATTTGGATTTGCTTTGGATGGCACTTAGTTCAAAAGTTCCACTTTTTTTCATGGCTTAGGGTTTAGGTTTTATTGTCTCTACATGAAATATATGTAACATCTAGAAAACGAGTGAAAAAAAGGAAAAATGCTTATAACATGAGGTTTTACGAGTTTCAGCTTAACAACTTTAAATTCAACATTGTAAGTTTACTGCAATTTCTTTATTTTAAAACAGGCTTATATGCATCCCAAACCTGTTAAAAATAAGAAAAGGGTTTGACTATTTGTCTAAACATGCAAAGGGTTACGGGTATCATTAGTACTAAAGCTAAGGCTAAAGTGCTTTAGTACTAAAGGATTTAATGGGCTTAGTACTAAAGCTAAGGCGCGGCTAAATTAAAATTAGCTGGCAAAAGCTCGGCAAAAGGTATGGACCCGGTAAAACGTTAGCTTTTAACAAAAGAAAATGAAAAATCAATAAAAAATTTTATGTGTTCCCACCAAACCAAAAACATGATTATTTAATGAAAATTGATATTAGTGAAAAAGGGAGCTAAGGTGGGGTCCACCTCGACCACACCCTTTTTTAACCTCAAAAACAAAATAAAATTCTCCTCAGAAAATTCTCTAATTTTTTAAACTGACTCCCCTCCAGGATTTTAAATCTGACACTTCTTAAGTATTTTCTTTTGAAAACCAGACACACCCTGACCTTCTTCAAAATTTTTTCATCTTGGGCCTACCCCCTAGAAAGCTAGCGAGTATGGAAGAACACCCTAGAATCTCTCTCCCAGAATTCAAGAAATAATTTACCCCGGGTAACCAACAATCCCTATTCCTCCCCCCTCTCTTAGCTGCTAAAACTATGCACACCTGACTTCAATATACTATTTTTCATCTAAAAGTAACATAAGTTAGTCTTTTGAACAATAATGCTAATGAAAAAAATTAAAACGACTTTTGGTTTCAAGGTATGCTGTGAGTATGGGGTTTTATTTTTTGTGTTTTTTTATTTTTGTTTAAGCATTAGAAAAGGCGAATTTTTTGTGCTTTTTTGAGGTATTTTTTTGAGTTTCTAAATGCTTAATAAATCTCATTTTTTTATTTCATATGGATATTTTTTAAAATTTATTATGCGGTAAGCGTGGTTTTCTTTAATAAAAATGTTGGTTATATGTTCATTCCAAAAAAAAATATTCTCGATAGTTAACCATTTTTTATGACTATTTACATTTTAAGATAAACACTGCAATACACGATGGTCAAAACCCTCCCATTTAAACGGAAGTTGTTTAGTGTTAAAAAATATCTTCACAGAGTTATAAACTAGAGAATTACTTTTAGCCAACTAGCGCTTGGGAAAAAAGAGATCTCTCATTCATTGGATATCAATTTTTTTCAAACGCTAATTGGCTAAAACAGCTCCTCCCACAACAATTCTCACAGAGCAAAACATATATGACGTATCACAAATACTGCATGACATTTTGAGCGTCCTTAATATCTCGACGTGTACAAGACCAACCTTAAAACTATAAAATTATATTTTTAAAAAAAATTAAATTAAAATCCAATGCAATAAACGTTAAAAATGTCTTTAATGTTGAGTTTTTACTGTAAACTTAACAATGTAATGCTAAGAATTACTTTTAAAAAGGAATAATATTTAAAATTTACGAATATGTCCATAATTGTCAGTTCGGCAAAAGCTAGGGCTAAAGTGCTTTAGTACTAAGTCTTTTTTGGGCTTACTACTAAAGCTAATGCTAAACGATTATTTAATCGTTAGTACTAAGGCTAAGGCGCGGCTAAAATGAAATTTCCTGGCAATGCACACCCGTACAAAGGGTAATACGCATATAATTGCTTATATTTGTTATATTCCGTTCTATCAATCAATTCATCTATTAGCACTAAAAATATGTTAAGCAGATTATTTTTTAAGGAAACGCGATTTAATTACAAATGTCAATTTTTTAAATTTATTTTTGAAAAGTCATATCTTATAAACCATAAAAAATATTTCAATAAAAAAGATTATGAAAAGCAGAATAAGGTCACCAAAAAAAAAAAAACCCCCAGAAAAAACCCAAAAGAAAAAACCCCGACCCAAAAAAAAAAAAAAGTCCAAGGACTTTTCCTACAAAAACGAAAAGTAAGGACAACAGTTTTGACTTTCCCTTTAGATTTTGTAGCGTTCATACTTCGTCCAAAGGACAAAGTCCAAAGGACGTTTTGGCTTGTCCAAAGGACGTTTTGGTTTGTCCTTTGGACTTTGTCCAAAGGACGTTTTGTCATAAGTATGAATAGACCTTAAGAGTTTTTTATAAAAACGAAAATGGGGGCATTTTTTAATCTACGAACAACTGTTGCAGCCACGTTGGATTTTACCTTTAGTGCCAAAAAGTTCTTAATTATTGTCGCTCCGTAATAAAAACAACCGAATAATATACTCTAAATTGGAAAAATTTTTCCAATTTAATATTTTTCTGCAAAATTATACTGCGTATAGCATCTACTATTTGGATTGCCCAAGGTTGAGGCGGCTGTTTGATCATTATGTGTTTTTCTCCATTTCCCATAAATTCTAACAATATACTGGCCGTTAAAACATGGAATTAACACGTGTGTATTCTTACCATTTTTGTAAGTTTTGTTTTTTACTCCGGCCGCTATTAAATATGATCTCACTCAATTACTGCATCATTGCTTGCTTCAAGACACTTGCTTTAATTAAAATTTTTTGCCGTTTTTAAATTTAACTTAATAGTAGTACTTAAAAAGTGTAGCCAATTCTTTTATTTTTATTAAGTACATCGTGGTATAATTTTTATTAACAATATAAGTGTTAAATATTTCTTTGGTTTTACTACAAATCGTTTAATATTAACGAATTTGACATATTTAGATATTTATCAATGAAAAATACTTATCCTTTTGTTATAAAAATAATAAATAAAGATTAAAATAAATAACTTACTCTGAGTTAGGCGTATGACGGCAAATGCCATGATTAATAATTCATTAAAAATATAAATTTTCATGATAGAATAAGTTCAAGTGAAAGATATTTTTCGTTAGTTGCTTTATCACCATTAAAAATTAGGGTGCACCTCAGTTAGGGTCCGCAATGGCCCTAATTAAAGTGTGTATTGGCCCTAATTAGAGTGTGTAATGGCCATAATTAGATTTCTCAGAAAATAACCTTTTCATAATAGTAAAAAAACTGGGGAAGTTATTAATTAACTTAAAACTACTTTATAAATTATTAGTTTTTATTAAAATGAATAAATAAACGCCATTCAGTTTTGTTATATTTACAAAATTCAATAGTAACAATTTTCGAAAGTAAAACATAGGAAAACAAGTTTGTTTTTTTCTTTGAAACTGTATTTTTTAAGGGTCTTAATAAATTTATGTCTTAAATATGGCCATTGAGAGTCCTATCTGCGGTTCTTCCTAAATACAGCAGTAAATCTGTCTGAGCAATATATGAAGTCGTTTGTTTTTTTTAAATTTTTTTAAAGTTTTTGTTGGTACTCCGGTATTTTGCTTTCAAAATTATTTTTGATGTAATATATTTTTTAAAGCGGATTTTTTCATTAGGGCAGCTGACTTAGTAACATTACTCTGTATTAAAAATATGGCTACGTTAATACTGTATCCTTAAATATCACAATGTAAAACCAAGCTAAGAAAACGAATAATTAATTGAACTGTCCGTCTTTCAGACAGTAAATTAAAAGATGTAATTGAATTTTGATTTTGCTTTTAGTAATCAAACAAGTCTATGATAAATTTTTTTGTTCTGCTGCTAGGTATTAACAATAGCTATAAGTGTATTTTACTTTTAGATGTTTCTCAAAAGAAAAATCGTTAATAAGGTAATATTACTAGGGACTAGGGGCTTCTATGGGATAACAATATTTAGATCGGTTATGTATTACACGATTAGATAAAGCCATAGGTTGATAAATCTGATATTACATTATCCACTTTTTTTTACACTTTCATAATGGTCCAAAACTTTTCCATTTAAACGGAAATTGTTTTGTGTTAAATACCTTAACAGAGTTATGACGTTATAGAATCATTTTTAGCCAATTAACGCTTAGTAAAACATTCATTGGAGATCAATTTTTCCCCAAGCGCTAATTGGCTAAAACAGCTTCTCCCACAATTAATCCAACAGAGCAAAACATGTATGACTTGATCACGAATACCAAATGACATTTTCAGGATCTTTAAAATCCTGACGTGTTAGTGCTGTTACAGTATATTCCTGGTACTCGAATCTTTCCAGAAGTGCTCATTTGATTTCCGGTACAATACCAGTATTTTATAAAGTACTAGCATTGTACTAGAAATAAAATGATATTGTTAAAACAAATGTAATTTGTTTATTTTTGTATGCAGTACTGCATAAAACAAAATTTTCTGCTATTGTATTACATTAAAATTTCAGTTTGACAAAACACTGCACGTGCGGCTACTAAAAAAGGGCGAATCAAAGAAAGCTCAGTTTGGCATTATATTTTGTTGCTAACAAGAAAGGTAATTATGCTTTAACGTAAATCATGATTTACGCTAAATATTAAAAAACATATTTAGAAGACTGACAAAAAATTTTTCGACCATACGACCGAGATTATTTAGGCCGCATCAAAACTACCAACTCTAAAGATCAGTTGACTAACTTAAATTATTTTTTCTGTTAGCGAAAAGTTTAGATTAGCAATAACGTCACAATTCTTTTGACTAATTGTTACTCAAGATAACTCCTGCAAATAAAACTTTAAATGAATCTTCAAGAAATAAAATTGTTTAAATGTTTAAAAAATAAAATAGAGGTTGCGGCCACAAAATGAACTAATTTTTTTCAAAAACAAAAAAGTTGAAATGCTTTGTTCAGCACCTGAATTGTTTCCTTCAAGTTTGATAAATAAACCATTAAAAATTTATTCCACGTTGAACTGACTATTTAGTCAGTTCAACGTATTTACTTGACACACACTTCTCCTATTTATTCTTCATATTTAATTTTTACAACAATTTTTATTTTTAAAGCGGGTTGCTTGCATAAAATTGTTTATTAAGAATTTAAAAAAAAATTGAAATTTTGCGAGACTCGGCGGATATTAGTCCTGTATGCACCCACTTTTTTTTACTGTCACAGTGTAACCCACTTTATTCACTTAAAGTAGAACACCACTTTTAGATTTTGATGGCAGATCTTTTCAAAATTAATTTTTACTAACGTAATTTGACCTGCTCATTCAATTTTTGACATTCATTTTTCTTAAAAAATTGTTATCATTCACAATAATTAAATGACACAAATAAAATACATGTCAAAAATACATTATATTATAATAAAATTCATTACCAAAAATATTCTTTTTGTTTGATTTTTCATTTAACGTATCTTGAATAAAAAACAATTTTTTTAATTAAAAAGTTAAAAATTAAAAAAAAAATTTTGACGTTAAAAATATTGGCTGCAGGAGACTCGAACCAACGGGTCCGAGGATTTCATGGGTGGCGCGGGAGCGCCAACCATAATTAGAGAACGTGGGTAAATTTTGAAATTCAGAACCTTCTTCTTCTTCTTCTTCTTATTATTATTATTCCAACGCTCCATTCTTAAAAACGATATTCCTCATTCGTTACTGATTGATCAAAAATAAACATGGGCTCATTAGAAAGAAAAAGGAATTACGCAACTTTTTTAGGAAGCACTTTTTTCATTTAGGTCCTTGTTATCGATTTATTGATCAAAATAAAAAAATTGAAAAATAGACAAATAAAAACTCCCAACCGCACAATAACAGCCTTTTGGCAAAAATAAGGATTGTACAGAGCAGACAACTAACATCCCCTCATAAAAACCGCACAAAAATAGCAGACCGGTTTTAATTGGTGGCAGAAACGGCACCAGTTCCCAGCGCCATCTGCTTCAACCGCGCGGAAAGCGGCAAAAACAACAGAGTACTTTTTTTTAATTCTTGCATTACTGATGACAAAAATAATTCAAAGTTTTATTTATTAAAAAATAATAATAAGCGTCGGTGGCGCGGGAGCGCCACGCGCCGGTAATCATCAGTAGAGCGGGGTGCCAACTGCAATTTAACCCACGGCACCGCGCCAACTATACTTAGAGAACGTGAGTAAATTTTGTAATTCATGTTCATCATTTTCTTATTATTTGGCGCACGGAATCGCGCCAACTATATTTAGAGAACGTAGGTAAACTTTGTCTGGAGCGCAACTGCACCGCACTAACTAAAATTAAACAACGTGGGTTAATTTTGTAATTTAAATTCATCTTCTTCTTATTATTATTTTTTATTTTATCTCACCAACGGAATGATTATAAACATTTGCCATTGCGCAGCTAAAACTAAAGTTTATTAGGCTATTTTTTAATTTAATTCAAAAAAGTGTAGACTAGCCTTGAAAAATGTTCAAGAATAGAGCAAGAAAAGGGGGCGATTTTTCCCTGGGCGTATGTTTAGACAGAAAAAGATGTAGACTAGTCTGGGATGGACATTATGTGGACTATAGGAAATTTGCATTTGGTTTGGCCAACTGCTCACTAAATAAAAATTTCTACCATATGATAATGATTTGTTTATACATTGATCTAATCACACAGAACTGTTGCATTTTTTTTAGTTTGATGAAATGTCAATTGAAAAAAATCATACTCACAGCAATCTTTGACAAGCGCAAAATCGCCACTTTTTCAAATTTATAGTTGTTTCTTACATATACAAATATAACCTTTTATTGGAAAAAGTGGCGATTTCGTGCTTGTCAAAGATTGCGAAGTATTATTTTTTCAATTGACATTCTATCAAACTAAAAAAAATGCAACAGTGCTGTGTGATTAGATCAATGTATAAACAAATCATTATCATATCGTAGAAATTTTTATTTAGTGAGCAGCTGGCCAAACCAAATGCAAATTTCCTATAGTCCACATAATTTCCATCTCAGACTAGTCTACATCTTTTCTGTCTAAACATACGCCCAGGAAAAAATCGCCCCTTTTTCCTGCTCTATTCTTAGAGCATTTTTCAAGGCTAGTTTTTTAATAGATAAAACTTTGAATTAATTTTGTCATCAGTAATGCAAGAATTAAAAAAAGTACTCTGTTGTTTTCGCCGATTTCCGCGCGGTTGAAGCAGATGGCGCTGGGAACTGGTTCCGTTTCTGCCACCAATTAAAACCGGTCTGCTTTTTTGTGCGGTTTTTATAAGGGGATGTTGGTTGTCTGTTCTGTACAATCCTTATTGTTTCCAAAAAACTGTTATTGTGCGGTTGGGAGTTTTTATTTGTCTATTTTTTTAAATTTTTTATTTTGATCAATAAATCAATAACAAGGACCTAAATCAAAAAAGTGCTCCCTAAGAAAGTTGCGTAATTCCTTCTTCTTTCTTATGAGCCCATGTTTTTTTTTGATCAATCGGTAACGAATGAGGATTATCGTTTTTAAGGATGGAGCGTTGGAATAATAATAATAATAATAATAAGAAGAATTTCAAAATTTTTGAAGCCAAAGTTTCTGAATTTCAAAATTTACCCACGTTCTCTAATAATGGTTGGCGCGGCGCCATCGCCCTGTGGCGCTCCCGCGCCATCCATGATACTTTTAAACAAACGGTTCCAAATGTAGTTTCTCGGCGTTAAATCAAAAAAATTTTAATGAAAATTAAAAAAATTGATTCGCTCAGATTTCAATGAAAGTATGGAAATAGTTAGGCGCAAGTCTAATCAATACTTTGAATTGTATTTGATTAAAAAACTAATTCAGGATTTTTTATTTGATTTTCTTTTAAAAACATCGATTTTTTTAATTTTCTTAAAATTTTAAAGTACGTTTTACTCCAATCCACATCTAAAAGTTGCCCCCTATTTTTCGTTAACTTTCTATAAAATTGCAAGAAAAACTGAGCGAATCAAATTTTTTAAATGGCCAAAAACTGTTTTTTGAGCTTTAAATTCATCAAATTATATCTCGAAATAGAACATTCGGTAAACGATGAAACTATTACCGTTGGATACATCATAATCTGAGCTTTGGATTGCACTATACTTTTGTCAGACAAAAATTAATATCTAAGTTGATATCTAACTTTTAGTAAAAAATGTTATAACTATGGTGTTCTACCTTAAGGTCTCTCCGGACAATTTTCACTTCACAGCGTTCAATAAAAAACTTTATAGTTGTTTTTTTATGTTGAAATACAGAACAAAAAGAATTTTTTGTATACAGAAAGTGTATTTTATTATTTATTGTAATCAGGGAAGAGCGCGGAGCGCTCTTTCCCTTATATTAAATGGGTTAAGTCACTGCGCGGTTAACCGTTGTTGATGGCGTCATCGAAATCAACAAAACCTTTATAGTTTTTTAGCCAATTAAAAATCTAAACATTTTACATAACTAAAATATTACCCATATTTTTCTGATATTAAAAACCTAAAAACTTTTGCTAAACATACCTGAATTTCATACTAAAAAGCTTAATTTGCTTCACTGTTTTTTGTTTTATTTTTTTTTTGGGGGTCCCCGAAAGACCTTTTCCTGTGGTGAATATTTGGAGCTGATTTTTTCCACGAAGATGCTAATTTGCCCCCTCCCATTAATTTCATTCTCTAATTGGTTCTATTCCCCGTAGTTAAACCTCTTTTCATGGCAAACACGACCGGTTTTTTCTAAGTAACGCATTAGGTACTGGGGTACTTGTGTGACACTTTTTTTCCTTACTGAATTACATATTAAGTAACTTCATTCAGTAATACACATTCTCTTGTGGTTATTTTTTTGGTTTAAATTATGATCCTTACCTTTTTATAAAAATATATTAATTTTCAACGGAATAGAGCGAAAAAATATCCTTACACTAATTAGCAGCCATATGGCAACAATAAAAATATTTTTAAAAAAAATGAAATAAATCTTGGGTGACGTGTGAGCGCTGCGGGGTAAAATGTTTCAATAGACGGAAATTTATCAAAATCAAAACAGAAAAAACTGTTTTTTATATGGATTCTAGCAAAAGACGAAACAAAGTTTCGAAAAAAAGCCTTATATTAAATGGAATAGTATAAAGCTACATAAAACTAAAAACTAAATGCCAGAAAAGACTGAAACAAGTCTCTTTAAAACCTGTAAATTAATAACAGATTTTTGAAATTTTCGAAAAACAAAACTGAATAAAAACAAAACGTGTAAAAGCTTTAGTTTGCGTTTTTTAACCATTAATAAAACTTAATTCACATAAATTTCTCTCAAAGTGGATTAACTTTTTACATAAGTTAACCAGCTGTAAATACCACAGTATTAGTTAAGTCACACGTCGTCAAAACGATACAAAAAAAGTATAACGCAAGCGTCACAGTAACCATGAAAAATTTCTGTCAAAATAAGTTATCGCATTGCGCATTAAATTTTGTAATTTATCATTATTTTCGTATAAAGCAAAACATACCGCCATATTAACGGCTTTTTAAAAATCAAATATCAAGTTCTAAGTCCGAAAAACATTGAAAAATTCAGATTTAATATAAGGCGACTTTTAATTTAACAAATACATTGACAGCTAATTTGTTTTATGTAATAAATAGAAACATTAAATAAAAAGTCGCCTTATATTAAATCTGAATTTTTCAATGTTTTACGGACTTAGAACTTGATATTTGATTTTAAAAAGCCGTTAATATGGCGGTATGTTTTGCTTTATATGAAAATAATGATAAATTACAAAATTTAATGCGCAATGCGATAACTTATTTTGACAGAAATTTTTCATGGTTACTGTGACGCTTGCGTTATACTTTTTTTGTATCGTTTTGACGACGTGTGACTTAACTAATACTGTGGTATTTACAGCTGGTTAACTTATGTAAAAAGTTAATCCACTTTGAGAGAAATTTATGTGAATTAAGTTTTATTAATGGTTAAAAAACGCAAACTAAAGCTTTTACACGTTTTGTTTTTATTCAGTTTTGTTTTTCTGAAAATTTCAAAAATCTGTTATTAATTTACAGGTTTTAAAGAGACTTGTTTCAGTCTTTTCTGGCATTTAGTTTTTAGTTTTATGTAGCTTTATACTATTCCATTTAATATAGGGCTTTTTTTCGAAACTTTGTTTCGTCTTTTGCTAGAATTATACAGCATTATAATATTTTAAAATATCCCAACGACGAAAATTCAATTGAGCAGCAAAAAGTAGGAAACAAAAATGCGGTTTAAATATTTACAAATAATTTTTTTTGTTTTGATTCATTAAAAAATATAATGAATCTAAAATAAAGTTTAATATTAAATAGTGATTTTTGTGTTTGGATTGTAATGTTGTTCAGGTTTTGTGTGAATTTGTGTTGTGATATGTTAATGTTGATATGTTAATATTTTTACTTGCGGTAATTTTACCTTGTGATATGTATTTATTAAAGTGACCCTCAGCGTAGCAAAGCAAAGAGAACAGATGCATATGTCTGGGGCTCTCTGTGTTAACATGGAGGTCCAGACAGTGTTGGAGCAAAGTTAAAAACTAAAATTGAAATCAAAAAAACATTAAACCAAAAACTACGTATTTTTGTAAGGTTCCAGATTTAGCTTGGTGCTGTCATTAAATATTTCCTTCCCCATTACAGTTTCTCCACGGGGGGGAATATTCTGATTTGGCGTTGCAACATTTTCTCCCCTCTCAGAATATTTCCCTCAGATTTGGCGTTGCAATATTTTCTCCCTTGACCTGAGGGAGGAGGAAATATTGCAACGCCAAATCAGAATACCATGTATTTCCTCCCCCCAAAGGAAATATTCTGGATTTGTGCCAGAATCTTTCCTCCCCCTCATATTTCACGTTTTTAACACCGATTAACAAATTAAACAATTTAAAGCTAAAATAATTAACTTTTAAAAACAAACTGGGTGCCACAACCTTGTTTAAAGCGTCGATTATTAATGAGTTTTAGGTCAAAATGCAACTAATATTAAATTAATAGGGCGATAAAAAACGTTTACAAACCCACTTTTGTACTGAATTTTTGGATTATTTTATCGTTTAAAACACTGCTTATTATGGTAGTTTTCAGATTTTATTTTTGCTTTTTACTAATGGTGCGTCGCGCAAAAGTTTTAAACTATTATTATAATAAAATAATACTCAAGCCAAAACATATATACATAAATTAATACAAACGGACGTATCCACCTATTTTTGAAAATATGCGTTCAATAAAAAAAAATTAAAATCTTTTTTTCTTGAACGCATTTTTTCAACAATATAGATAATAAAAGTTAATATAGTTTACCTAAAATATAGTTTATTCAATTTAGAAAAATTCGAGTTTTTAAAAAGCCACAATGTTTCTTGTGAAAATATTGCAATGTTGGTATAAACAAAATAGGTTTAAAATAGATAGGTTTTTAATTGAATCAATACAAAGTAAAAAAGTGTGTTCGTAAACGTTTTTTATCGCCCTATTAATTTAATATTAGTTGCATTTTGACCTAAAACTCATTAATAATCGAAGCTTTAAACAAGGTTGTTGCACCCAGTTTGTTTTCAAAAGTTAATTATTTTAGTTTTAAATTGTTTAATTTGTTAATCGGTGTTAAAAACGTGAAATATGAGGGGGAGGAAAGATTCTGGCGCAAATCCAAAATATTTCCTTTGGGGGGAGGAAATACATGGTATTCTGATTTGGCGTTGGAATATTTCCTCCTCCCTTAGGCAGGGGAGGAAATATTGCAACGCCAAATCTGAGGGAAATATTCTGAGTGGGGGGGGGGAGAAAATGTTGCAACAACAAATCAGAATATTACCCCACCCGCGGAGAAACTGTAATGGGGGAGGAAATATTCTATGACAGAAGCAAACTAAGTCTGGAACCTTACAAAAATCCGTGGTTTTTGCCTTAATTTTTTTAATTTCAATTTTAGTTTTTAATATTGCTCGAACACTGTCTCCACCTCCATGTTAACACAGAGAGCCCCAGACATATGCATCTGTTCTCTTTGCTTTGCTACGCTGAGGGTCACTTTAATAAATACATATCACAAGGTAAAATCACCGCAAGTAAAAATAACAAAACACATTAACATATCACAACAGAAATTCACACAAAACCTGGGGCCTATTTCATAAAGACGTTTGTAAATTTTCATTTTACAAGTCTCCGCTTATTTTTTGTAAGTTGCATAATAGAGGATATGCGACACGGCAAATATCGATCGGTCAGTGCAGACGAAATGAAGTGGCTACGACCAATCAGCGCAGAGCAGTGCGCGGAAATGTTCCCCCTGGATTACAAGTCGAAAAATTTTTATCATGTATTTTACAAAAAATAGGCAGAGACTTGTAAAAAGTAAATTTACAAAGGTTTTTATGAAACAGGCCCCTGAAAAACATTACAATCCAAACACAAAATCACATTTTAAACCTATGTAACGCAAAAAAAATTGTTTTTCCTTTAGAATTCTGACAACATTTATTACTACTATATTTCTTATTGAATGCCTTGACACACTGAAAAGCAGGTTGTAGCGCATAATTTTCAGGATGTTGTATCATAAGGAATTTCTTCACTTTTCCAATTATACCCTATCAAAAATAGTGTTTTAGCTTGTTTTTAAATAAAGTTTTTTATATGAAAATCGGCGTGTTCGTGTGTGCAGTGTGCACTGCGTTGATTTGTGGTTATTTTTTTAAAGTAAACCAGTTAAGCAGTGGCTAAAACGATGCGGCCAGATTTTGAGTATGGGTTGCTCAGGCTTAGACAGGCTTAGACAGACAACATAGGGCGTATGTGTCACAACTTGCCACCAAGAGAAGAACCGATGTCAGCTCTAAGATTCAATACGCACACCTCCACAAGCATGCAACAAGTCCGTCTATACATAACCAAGTCAGGATTTTAGGGGCTCTCAAAATGTCAAATAGTATTTGTGATCACGTCATATATATTTTGCTTTGTGGGAATGGTTGTAGGAGGAGGAGCGGCAAAACAGGGCTTTAAATTGCAGGTGCGAATACGGCTAAAAGAATGCCACGCAAGCCAGTTATTAGAAAGGGGAACGGCGCGTTACTAGACACAAATGCGAGCGTCTTTTTGCGCATGGCGTCCTTTTACTTTTAGGGCGGAATTACTTCTGTTTAGAACAATGGATTTTGACCAGCGTGCCCTAGCACAGGGGCTACAATGCAATGGTCAATAAACCTGAAGGTGTGTATCGGCCACCAAATATGTGATGAACCGAAGTAGATGCAAAAAGAAAAAAACCCAGGCGCTAAAAAATTTAAACAGCCAAATTAATTGAAAAATTTGGCCGATCAAGGAACTGAACCCTTAACCTTCAAAGTCGACTCTGGCGTGCTATTCATTACACCATAGGCCGAACAACAAAATGGGGAACATAATCGACGTTGCTTAGGCTAAGGAAAAATAAATTTAATTAAAACTAAGTTTTAAATTGCTTTTAAAGCTTTTTACACTAGTACGATTTTGTACTTTGAGTTTAAACCACAAGTTTTTAATTTTAATTGAGTAAATTTTAGAATTATACGGGCCAGCGTACTATTAATATAGTAATTTAGTTTAATAAATTAAATAGTGTATTAATGCAAATTTAAAGCGCAGCGTAAAAGTTTAGCATATCTTTACTATAATATTTTATTTAAAATAACAATAAATTTTAAATTTTTTTAGCTATACTCAAAACTTAGCCGCATTGGAGTAGCCACTACTTAGCCGTTTCACGTTAAAAAACATATCGACGAATTAACGCGGTGCACACACGAACACACCAATTTTTGTGTATAAAACTTTATTTAAACATTATTATTTTAAAAATTTTTGAATTTAATCAAATGAAACATTTTATTATTTTGTTCTAAATTATTAAATTGCTTTATTTCTCACTCGTCGGTTTATTTCTTTTACGTGGAGCGTTAGAAGAGTGGATAAAATATATTCCAGCACACTCTCTTCTGTGACTCATGGCGAGCGAAAAGTTTTTTTCGGAAGATATATTAATTAAACGTATTTTTGCAAAAGTTATTATTGCAGAAGAGACTATTTCCGAAAATATTATGCAAAATGTATTTCTTCCTAACGCGGGTAAATTTCAACTGATGGTGAATTCAAACTGCTAAAGTGCTGGTTAATTAGGTTAGGCAAGGACTTCGTCCACGGTCGAGTTCGTTTTGGGTAAAACCGAGTTAACCCTCTATTTCAAAGTAGTCCCTTGAACACATAAACGACTATGTGTTTGATGTTTAACAAAATTAAAAATATCAATAAGCCTGTACCAATATCAATACCAATATCAATAAACAAAATTAAAAATAAGCCTTATGATCACATAAAGAACTTATTACACCACAACAAAGCTTCAGTTTTCTTATAGTCCATTGTTATAACAATTAAAAAAATCATATTCACATCTTTGATAACAATCTTATTATACTCACTCACAATTTTCGATAAACGCAAAATGGGCATACATTTATAGTTGTTTTTTATAAATACAAATATAACCTTCTAATTTAAAAGGTGGCATGCATTTAGACACTTGTCAAAGATTTCTGAGTCTGATTTTTTCAATTGCCATTGCATCAGACTACAGGAGAACTACAAGTTTCTTAATAAGTTCACCATGTCAACATATCATTATCATAAAGATACAATTTTTTCTCATTAAGCAACCGCACAAACCAGATACTTATTTATTATAGTTTAAATATGTTCACCTCAGACTAATAGCCCACATCTTTTTTGTAAAAAATTACACAGGTGTTGTAAAAAATAAAGATTTTCGATTATTTTAAGTAAAAGTAAAAGTAATTTTAAAAAAATTAATTCAAGTAAAGTAAGAGTAAAAATGATTTGTAATTTTCTAATTTAAATAAAGTAAAAGTGAAATTAACAGTCAAAATTTTATTTAAGTAAAATAAGAATAAAAGTAAGACCTACTTTTTTAAGTAAAAGTAAAAATATAATAAAAGTAATTTTGAAACGGAGCAAAACACCGGTTTTTAGAGATCCAGCTCCGTTTAAAAAATTTTTGCTAATTTTATGTACAAATTTTCATTTTAATAAATTTTTTGGTCAAAACAAAGGGTGTTTATCCTGTTAGCAGATTGAAATTTTTTTTCTGTCACTCATTTTTAACAAGCCTATAGAGAATACACTCGTTTAAATTACACAAATTTTACTTAAATTAATTTAAGTATATGCAGGAAAAAATCCAAGTAAAAGTAATTGAATTTTTACAAGTCGTTAGAGTAAAAGTAAAAGTAAGTAAAATTTTAAAGTCGAGTAAAAGTAAAAGTAATCCAAATCCCCTACTTTTAGTGGTTTAAGTAAAAGTAAAAGTAAGTTTTTGCAACACTAACATACACCCTGGTAGAGTATTTTTCAAGTATAGTTGTATATAAGGGAAAAAGCTCTCCGCGTTCTTCTTCTTTGAAAAAGAAGTTTAAACATGCCGGAATTACTGTCGTGTGGTCCTAATTTTTGGGTTCCTGGAAATTTTGTCTTTTACAATACGTCTTTCAACATCTCGTCTTCTACAACTTGTCTTCGGAAAACTCGTCTTTTAAACATCTCGTCTTCGGAAAACTCGTTTTTTGCATGTGATTTCGTAAACGCACTTTTCAAAACACAAGTTTCTCCTATTTTTTGACTAAAACAATGTATTAAAAACCTTTTTTTACCTAAGCCTAAGCATAAGCCAAAAATCAAGCAACATTTTTATCATGATAAACTTTTATTAAATGATTTATTCAAAAAACTGAGAACCTAAGCCTAAGCAATACCTAAAAATCAAGCAAAACTTTATCATGGTAAATTTGTATTTAATGATGCTTTTTGAACTGAAGAATAAAAACCTTATTTTTTCCTAAGCCTAAACAAAACCCAAAAATCAAAGAAAATTTTATCATTGGGGTGGAAACTCACATTTTGAAAATACGTTTACAAAATTGCATTTAAAAGACAAGTTTTCCGATGACGAGATGTTTAAAAGACGATTTTTCCGAAGACGAGATGTAGAAGACGAGATGTTGAAAGACGAGATGTAGAAGACGAAATTTCCAGACACTTCTTTTTTGAACAAATATTAATGCAATGAACGAGTGCAAAGAGTTTTTACTTGACGTGTGTATAAGAGATGTTGTTTTCCTTACGTTGATTACATGTTGAGAATTTTGACTTGGCATGTAATATCTGTCCAAAAGAACAAAAAAATACGATCTGGTAATAACTTGTAAAATTTATAGCAACTTAGTCGACATTTCTACAAACACGTTTTTTTTTTCAACTAAGTAAGCAAAGTAAAACCAGGGCTATAATTACAAATTAAAACGAAATTGTTGCATAGGAATAATAATTCCAAAGAGAGTAATAAATATTTGGAATTTAAAAATACGGTATACTAAATCATGGCGCATTTTTTCGCTTGGATTTTGGTATCAATCGATGCGTCAGGTTTAACTGAGTAAAAAATTGTATTACAAAAAAAATTAATTCTCAGCGGTTGTCCAGATATTAGCAAAAATATCGCTTGGTTATTTCAGATAATTTTATATTTTTTTACCAAAAACCAGCCGCGGTGTGTTTTGTTTGCTTACGTTGAACTTTGCAAACGCATTCCTTCTCGTAAAAATTCAGATGTATTTAAAATATTTTTTATGCAAATTTTGCTATTAAAAGATGCAAAATTTTTAATTATACTAATTTCTGTGTCTTTTTATTTATTATATTGCATTTACAATATTTATTTTTAATAAACGATTTGATGTATTTTGAGTTCAGTTCAATATTGGCAGGGGTTTTTTTAATCTCTCATCGGGCGTACATACTGTTGTTTGGCTGACTAAGCGGCGAAAAAATCGATGGAATAATAAAGCGATAATATCTAGACAACCGCTGAAAATCAATTTCTTTGTAATACAATTTTTTACTCAGTAAAACCTGACCAATCTAGTGATACCAAAAACCAAGCGAACAAAAATACACCAAATTTAGTATACCGCACCTTTAACTTCCAAACTATGAAGGAAAAGCCGATACATTTTGCTATGTTAGAAAAAGAATAAACTCACACTTATGATAGTTTTTTTAGTTTAGAATGCGTTTTGTTTAACTTTTTTTCTGTGTGTCAAACTATGTAGTATGTTGAATTATGTAGCAGTAATTTATATTAATTTTACTAAAAATAATAATATGACAATAAATTTGCATATTGTGGTTTTGAATGTAGAAGGGTTTTTGTATTAAAAACTCGACGGCACTGTAGAAGCGCGGTCGCGACAGCCGCCGCCGTACACATTAATTATAAAAAAATTAAAAAAAACAATAACTAAAATTACGCCCCCCCCCCCCCCCCCCCCCCCCCCCCCCCCCCCCCCCCCCCCCCCCCCCCCCCCCCCCCCCCCCCCCCCCCCCCCCCCCCCCCCCCCCACCCATTTTTATTTTGAATTAATTTTATTGCGCGGCCTAAATTCGGTAAAAATACAGCTAGAATAAACATTGAATGTTTTTAATTTCGTTTCAATTTATCCGTAGTGAACTGAGTCAGTTCATTTTGTAATTTACATAAGATGGGCCAAAATCTTATACAAAGTCTCTAATATTTATTCCATATGAATATATTAATATGAAAACATAGGTAAAAACATATATTACAACAGAAAGTAATTTTTTCATGATTTCTTAATATCTTTCTGTGCAATAATGACATTTTCAAATATAAAATGGTATTTTTTTGTTTTTATTTTTTATTTTGACAATTTCAAGTATTTGGAAATAGATTTGAAATGAACTGCTGGCATTAATTCAACAGCATTCAGTGTTTAAGTTATGTTGCTTCCTGGGGTCGATATTTTACCTTTTCAGATTTCTGAATCTTATTCAGATTCTGAATTCAGATTCAGAATCTTAAAAATTGTGTCTTTTAACTTTTTGCTAAACTTCTGAAACTGAATTCAGAATCTGAAACTGGTCTCAGATTCTGAAACCAGTTTCTTTATAAGCTTCTTTTGTCAAGTTTTGGCAACTGCGGTATCATAGCCTAGGGATTAGGGCTCTCGCCCCCGTCAAGTTTTGATCCCTAGCAATAATATATTTTTTTATTTTTTTAAATTTACAATGGGTTTTTTCTTGATAACATATTGCTTTTTTTAAATTAAATAATTTACAAAACTTAAAAATTAATTTTTAACACAAATAAAAGCATGAATATTATTTTTTAATCCACTGTTTGGTTATGTTGTAGGCATACTACAAAGATTTTTTGGGTTATAAATTACAAAATGTATATATTCATAAAATCTATGCATAAAAATTTTATTTTCCATGCATTTTACAAAAAATTGTTGAATAAAATGTGTTTTATGACACTTTAAAGTGTTCGAGATTTTAAATCAAATTAAGATCGCCCGTAAAATCAGGCGAATGATACAGTATTTTAAAAGTATATGCTTAATTTACTTCTTTAGTCTAATGATATAAAGAAAAAACAAAAAATTTCCATATTTTTAATGTGTTGAATAGTCTTTTAAGAAAAAAAATCATTTTTTTCTCTATTTCTGAAACCGTTTCAGAGCTAAAAACCTCCTGAAAGTTTTAGCATTAGATTCAAAATTTAGTTACAGATCTGAAACTGACGTCTGAAAAGTAAAATACAAAACAAGTGTTTTTGGTTCAGAAATCTGAAACAATTTCTCTAAATCTGAATTCAGATTTCTGAAAGATTAAAGACATAAAAGGTATTTCAGAGTCCGAATCTGAATCAGATTTAGATATCTGAATAGGTGAAATATCGACCCCTGGTGGCATTAGAGTTTAGTGTTAATTCTTTATATGCAATCTAATAAATATTTGATGCCAATTAAAATTAATAAAAAAAAATTCGCGTACTAATTCAAAACAAATTGAAAAAAAACGCGGCGTTTAACTAAAATTGCGATTCGAAGCATATGATATGGTTATTTTGACGATTATAATATAAGAAAATTAAAATATACAAAAATCCGTTAACAATAGTTTTTAAACGTTTTTTTTTTGTAAATGATTAGTTTAAACGATTGTTAAAATAAGACATTCTAATTTTTAGTGTCAAGCGCTTTTTGTTTAATATATTTTGTTGATTTAATGCTATTTATTTGATTAAAACCAAAAGCCGTAGAGCCTATTTTGATTTTTGGATCAGCTTGGCGTAATTTTCTGATAGTTTAAGCGCTGCTTCGTTTAATTATTTATTTTTTAT